>CM021102.1:237101544-237137764 GCA_007115665.2 Sequoiadendron giganteum | reverse complement strand
ATTTTTTTATTAAGGAGTATGATGCTTGTCTAGATAGTTTATATGGGATTGTAATATGGATAATCACAAATGAATTTTAGTGAGCTAGGATTAGGTGTTTTAGCCTAAAGGAAATGGGGGCCTTGGTTTGAGGGCTAGAAATATAAATAATCAACCCCTAGCTACTAAATTATTTTGGTAATGGTAGAAAAATCCTTGGCTTCCATAGGAAAGAATTCTTAACCATAAATATTTGGGTGGTGATGAGGAAAAGGATATTGCCAAAATGGAGCTAATGGGAAAATGGTTATATGATTTGGAATATGATCCAAAGGAGGGAATATTTATTTTATAGGGTCTTTTTTGGATGATTAATAAGGGTAATAATTATCTCTTTTGGTTAGATTCGTGGGACAATCATCCTCTCCTCATTTACTCTTTTCCATTTCTTCAAACCCTTGAATAGGTTTTTCTTGGAAGTATGTTGGTTGATAGTTTTGGATTTCAAGTGTGCTACCTATCTTGTGTGATCAATGGTTTACCAATGGAGAGAGCCATAAAGTTGGCCTAGGGGAGGATCTATTAAAGATTAAAAAAATTTCCCTCTTTCCTTTCCAATCAACCATGTTCTTTTGAGGATATTGATATGTTATCTTGGGGATTTAGCACTATGGGTTCATACTCCATGTCTCTTAGATATTAATTTGTACAATTTTAGAAAAGTTGAAACCATCTCTACTTATTTTTATTTTATTCCACAATATATGCCTAACTTGGGAGAATGTAAGAGAAGGTGGATTACATGGGCCTTCTATTTTAGTTCTCTATAAATGAAGTGAAGAATTGGATGTTCATATTTTTTATAGTGTACCTTTTTTGTTAAAATTTGGAACCTTTGGGGGAATATTAGGAATAGATTAGGTTTTTATCTTCCTCTCTCTATATTTAGGTAAAATATTTATATTCCTGCTATTTTAATTCTTTTGGTGGATTCATGGGAAACTGATCCCTCATTTATTCATTGGTAGATTTGGTAGGAGAAAAATCAATGCATTTTTATAGTAGCCAAAATCTTGTGCTACAAGTATGAAATAAAATTAGAAGTATTCTTAAAGAAAATATTGAAGAAAATTTCTTTATTGTAACATCATTACCTCTCTTGGATATTAATGTTTCTCAACTCTTGGATCTTGGTCCTACTAGTTCCTTCTCCATGTAACACCTGTAAGGGATCTCTAGCAGGAAAATGGATAGGTGAAGATGGTCTCCCCCTCCACATGGTTTTTTAGAGATTAACATAGATGACTCAACCTATGAAAATATTGGTCTTGCAAGGATTGGAGGTATTGGTTGAGACTAAAATGGTTCTATTCAAATAGATATGGAAAAGGAATGTGAGATGGGATGGTCAAACATAATTTGTGATATATATTTCATGATCATGGTTTTATTTTTGAACAAAATGAACTTGGAAGAAGCTTCTAGGAGACTTGCACAAGTGGTTAGGAAAATTATTCCGGTTTCTTCTAATTTTGGGAGAATTTATTTCATTCATATTTGTAGATAATGTAATAAAGTGGTTAACTACCTTGAAAATAGGCTTCGTGGGGAGATATTAATTGGAATATTGTTAATCAAAATGGTTGGATCGACATAATATTTATCATTTATTTCATCTAATTCAAAATAATCAAGTGGATTATCTATTGGAGCATGGGTAGGAGGAAGTATTGTATTGTTTAAAATATTATCATTTTTTATTTAATGTATCGTTAGTGGTTTTCCTACATCTAGATTGTTTTGATGGATATAATCATTTGTAAATCTACTCAAAGGTATGTAACTAGTTTTCATGATTGAAAAATTCTTACCCTTTTTTTATTAAAAGAAAAGTCTTTATAAAAGGGATAATCATAGTAGACTTAAATGAAACTTAAAATATTGGTTTATCCTAGTGTATATAGTGAGATTTTTTCTAAAGGGAGATCCATTTTGAATTAATTTTCTCACTCCTCTGCATTTTGTTAAGCCCGCTGCATTAACACAAAAACCTTTTTTCTTTTCAAAAAACCAAAAAACTAAATTTTTTTTAAAAAAATTCATCATTATCAATGCTAGAGTTTAGATTGAGAATTGTGAAACCTTTTATGAGTTTTACAACCCGATCTCTCTACTCAAATAATGTAGTTTGAATAAGCCTTGGAAAATACAATATTTATTACTCACATTTATTCATAATTCTTATTCATATTGATCCTAATTTCACATAGGAGTATTTGTATATTAGGATGTTGGATTAATTGTCAGTGTCTCCCTTAGATTTGGGACATGGACTAACTACCTCCTATGGATCCATTTATCTCTAGAATTGTATTAGGAATTAATAGGTCAATCTTTTGGCACAACGAAAAAATGTTCCAATGTTATTAGAGCCATGGTTTTTGGTTCGAATCCTCTCAAGTGAAACTAAGGGGAGGATTGTTGTACTAATTGCCAACATCTCCCTTCAGATTCAAGACATGGACTAACCATCTCTCATGGATCCATTTATGTTTGGTGTATGTATTGAGTGTTAGTAGGTCAATATTTTGGTGTAACAAAAAATTTGTTCCAACATAGGATGCCTTCATCCCCTCCAATAAATTAAGAGCTAGCTTCCCTATCTACCACCACTTCTCCTTATGCAGATGCAAGTTCTGATCACAAGGTTGGCCTCAAAGCCTTAAATTTAAATTTGAGAAATATCATTAGACACTTTCATCACTTTCAAAAATTCTTAGCCAAGGAGACCCTTTTAGAAGCAGTCCTAGTACTTTGTGCTATTAGAAACATGCTAGGTAAAAAATCTAAGTAATTTGAGTTCCTTTATGGTTTGGGGCATATTTTCCATAATAATTTCATATCCTATATCTTAGTCATTACTAGCATAACTGATTATTACTCTAACTTTACTAGCACATAACTTTCTATACTAATTTTAGTTCTAACCATGCTCATGGTGAGTACTACACCTATTCTCATGGTTATTCTACCTCCTTCAGATAGGTTGAAATCTAGATTCTACAAAATATTTTGGCACTTTTGGTGCAATCATAGATGGAGGGTCGAGAAAAGACTATCCAATCATGTAGCTTAGAGTTCACACTATGAAAAATAACACAAGAGATACTCAAAAAGCATATATCTTTATGGGTTCAACAAACTGTAGTTGTTCATGAATCATATGCCTTATATGTAGAAAAATTAGGGCTCACATTCCTTACACAAGGGCATTTTAGACATTACAATTGGCATAGAGGCCTTATTATAGTCTTATGACTAGGAAACTCAAAATATTTAATCCCTAATCATGAAATCCTAACTAACTACTTCCTTATTAATTATAATTGATCTTAAATATGAATCTCCAACTCCAAATATGGTTTGCATTAGCCTTAAGGGTTTGTAAACCCCAATGAATGATCAAGTGTGTAGGTTGGCCTCAAATATGAGAAGGATAATACATCGGTAAAGGAAATAAATTGTGGATCTCTAATAAAGTTCTCCTTAGACTTGAAAGCCTTGAATGATGTTCCATTAAGCTCTACACACTCCAAAAAAAGGTCCACACAACTAATCTAAGCTAGGTCAACCCCAAATGCCCTGCCTAAGAAATGATAGTGAAATTATTACAGTGGTAACTGTCTAAAAAAAAATTGGAAATCTCCTAGAATTTTGATACACTGTAAATGACCTAATGTAGATCCAATATCCTCTTTCATGAGTTGAGAAATGATGCAATAGTAAAATGCGGAAGAAAATGTTGAGATAGCTATAGATTGAAATGAAAGAAAATAAATGTTTTTGGTTGATATAGGATTACTTTACAACTAGGGATGCTCCTACATCAGACACTCGAGGTTGGAAGAAAAGTGAGTTGCTCACTTTCCAAGGGCTAGAGGAAAACCAAAGTGTTCCACCTCATCCTAAGAAATCCATGATGAATGCTCCACTATTCTGCTATTCCACTTTGCTAGGTACTCTTTCTATTGCTTATTGCTAGTGCTTCTTCTGATTCTGGTATCCAAGATCTACTCAATTTTCTCAGGTGGTTGATGTGGTAACTACTATTCCAATCCAACTTATTTATTACTACCACTTGATTATCCTTCATGGCACTCATAAATGTCTGTAACATTGAAAATAGGTGATATAACAAATGTCTCTAGTAACTCAACTTCATACACATTCCCATAATCAAACTTCTTGAGAATCATACATGGACTAATATTCCTCATCTTCACCTTATTATATGTTCCCATTGGAAACCTTTCCTTCCTAAGATATACAATAACTTTATCTCCAACATAAAAAAAAATTATGTTTCATTTTCCTCATCCTCCTTCTCCTTATACTTATTGTTCATGTTCTCCAAGCGTTTCTAGGCCTAAATATGTAATGTTTCCATGAATCTTGCAAATTATTCAGCTTTTTCACTCCCATTATCCTCCATACTAATTTTTCTAATCTATGCAACTCCTCCAGGATGTATTCCTATCATAATCTCAATTGGGGTCTTCCCTACACTTTGATTTATCAAATTATTGTATGAAAATTCAGCTTATAGTAGAATTATGTCCCAATTTCTTGCCTTATCTCCAACAAAACATCTTAATAAGTTACCCAAACTCCTATTTACTACATCTATTTGTCCATTAGTTTGTGGGTGATATGATGAACTAAAATTTAGGTCTATCTTCATCTTCTTTCACAATATCCTCCAAAAGTACCCAATGAACTTGGTGTCTCTGTCTAAAACTATATGCTTTGGTAATCCATGCAATCTCAAATTCTCCTTAAAAAATATGTCAACAACATGTACAACATTAGTAGTCTTCTTGCGAGGAATGAAATGCCATCTTAGAAAATATGTCTACTACCACCATTATAGAATCATTTCCTCTCTGTGTTCTTGGTAGTCCCAATATAAAATCCATTCTTGTATATTCCCAAGTTTTATCTAATACTATCAAAGGTTTATATAATCCTTATTCTAGCTAATCCCTTTTTCTATTAACAAATTCTATAAATTTTAACATACTTCCTGAAATCCTTATATATCTACAACCAAAAATAGTATTCATTCATCAAAGATACTACCATATCAACTCCAAAATATCTTTCTAGTCCTCCACTATGCTTCTCCTTAATTAAATTCTCCCTCATTGAACTCCTTAGAATACACAACTAACTTACCTTGAACAACATATCTTCCTGAATGAAATAATCCAAAAATTGACTCTGATCTGTTACTACTATTTCCTTACATCCTTGTCATGCTTCAACAAAATTTGGATCATCCCCATACATTTTTTTTAGTTTCTAAAATCCTAATACTTCTATCCTCATTTTGTCAATAAATTCCTTCTCTAGCTCAATTCATATGCAATTTTATTTGACTTTCCACTCCTATGATTCAACACAATTATATAACTCTATAAGAATTCAGCCCATCTCATATGTCTCTAGTTCAAATTACACTAACTATTCAAATACTATAAAGCTTGATGATAAGTATACAACATAAACTCCTTAGGAAGTAAATAATGTATCCACTTCTTCAAGGCTTGAATTATGGCATAGAATTCTTGATCATAAACTAAGTATCTCTTTTTGGAATCATTCAAATTCTCACTAAAATAGGCTACTAGTCTTCCTTCTTCACTTAACACTGCTCCTATTGCATTTCCACTAGAATCACAATCAACTTGAAATACTTTGTCAAAATTAGGTAATGCTAAAACTAGTTTCTCTATCACCTTTTGTTTCAGTAATTTAAAAATTATTTGTGCTTTGGATGTCCACTTAAAGTATTTCCTATCTCCTCTCATTATTTATGTCATGGGTGTAAAAATTATACTAAAGATCCTAATGGATTTCTGGTAGAAACTTGCTAATCCACGAAATGATCTTACTTCTCTAATATTCACTTGTGTAGGCCACTCAACAATTTCTCTAACCTATGAATTATTGTCCTCTTCACTACAATAGGTTTTTCCATCTTATTTTTCTCTTCATATGGTCTTCTCTATGTGAACTATGATCCACTTCTTTGGAATCTTCCTTTGACACTTCTTTTCCTTTGTTCAAAATTCTTATTTGGATTTTCCTCTACCTTCAACACAAATTGATATGCTTCTTCAATGATGCAAAGTAGGGTGGAGGTATCATCTCAAACTCAATTCAATAAAATTTTCAATTTTGAAACCCTAACTTGGTGATTTTCTCTCAAACCCTTCAACTTCCCCTAGTAGTAATCCAAACAGGGGTTTTCCCTCATAATTTTCAAAGTAGACCTAGTTCCCAAATTGTGAACATCATTATTGATACCCTTTAATCCACTTAAAATTATATGAAATTTGTGGATATTATTGTTTTGTAACAACACCCTCCAATTTGGACTACTATGTTGCAACTAGGCCTAATTAGGTTTCTTTGACAAGGAAACTATGAGGTATTATTTCTCTAAGATTTAAAGCTTCACTTCAAGGTATCCAAAATGTCATATGGGGCCTATAAACAAAATTACCATCAACAAGAACCATCACCAATTCATTAATCTACAAAATCCCAAGTCTACCTATTCTCCTAAGCCTAATACATAGAGATATTAGCCTAGGGCTATATCAAAATTAGCCCTATCTCCATCCCCCACTCCTACAAACCCTAAAAACATTAAATACACCCTATCTACTTTTATTCCATTAAATTTTAGGATTTTCCATCAGTGGAATTGGCTCTAATTCATATTTCTTCACTCAAACCCTCAAAAATAGGGTTTCATAGCAGTTTTCAGTAAATTGCTTCTAATTCACTCCAAACTCAATGAAAAATGATGAAATCAAAACCAAAAGATAGTTAATTAACCCCTTCATCAGTTCCAACACAATTTAGATCATTTTCAAGTTGTAAAGGTCCGTACCAACTTCTGTAGCAACATAAACACACATGAAATTATCGAAAATAGAGTATTGTGATATTGTTTGATCTCCAAAATGTCTCCAAAAGTTTTTCCTCAACCACCCAAGGCCATATTAAAACATTTAGAATCAAAACAAATGTTTGAGAAACTAAGTTTTGAATGCCAATGATTGAAATTCCACGAAAAGCCGAAAATGCAAAGTTACTTACAGGGATAACTTTAAGAAACCCCCCCCTCGACAAAGGTGTAAAATCCTAGCGAATCTTTCCTTTTATTTGAAAAAAATATTAAATTTCCTGGCGAATCTTATGCATAGTATTGAAAAAAAATTAAAATCTTGGCAAACCTTAATGAATAATTAGTAAAAATAATAATCATAGTGGTGAATCCTAGTGAATAATCACTAAAAGAATAATTACAATGGAAAATCTCTCCCTTAAAAATTTGTATAGTTGGTTGATGTAGTTGCCCCATATATATATATATTTAATATTGAAGTAGGGGCTCGGGGGCGGTAGCCACTAGTGGGGTCAAGGGGCACTGCCTGTTGCAGGGGTCAAGGGGGTAGAGCCCCCTTGTGGGGGTCGAGGGGGAAACTTGAAAAGTAAGACTAAATGAAACTTGAAAATTTTACCATGGATTAGCTTTTAAATCAGAGGGCTGCAATTTCATTCCGTGAGCGAATATCGGCATGAGTGAACATCATCAGTGGGACACTTAGGGATGTCCTGCCAATACAACAATGATGATGTATGTCATGAACTATTGGCAACAACGAATGGTGGAGATCAAACAAAGCTTTGATCAGACGTCTTCCTGTGAGCTTGGCGCGAATATAGTATATTCCCTTCTTGATTCTCTGAAATTACACAATATTATTGGTGAATATTATTAATATTTTTAATTACTCTATAAACTATTGGTGAATCAGTGCCAATGATGCATCATTTACATGGTGAATTAATCGAGACAAAATTTATTTTTTGTAAAATCCTGGCGATTCAGTCTCTGTTTTAGCTTGTACTATTCACCATTTTTGGAGCTCCCAATTTCTATTATTCACCAATTGGCGACGATTCACCACTAAAGTTTTCCCTGGTTACTTATGCAACTTTTGCAAAATTGTCAATTTTTTACCAAATTGACCCCACATGACCAAAAACATGAACTATGGTCTAACTAGACCTTATTACAAATAAAAGTGACTCAACATGACAAATTACTTACATTTGACCCTTATTTACAAAAGTACCCAATCGCCCCTGCACCATTCAACTATTTTCATCTTTACCAAGCTCAACTCTTCTTGGATGTTTGTTCTCAATCCATTGATGTATCATCCAACCTTTTCTTTTCTTTCTTCACTATGTCTAGCCCTAATAATCATCTGGTAGAATTATTTAGTATACTTCTTCACAAATTTCTCCTTTTGCCTTAGGTTTTGCAATCTTTTCAATAATTCAAGCTCATAATCAACAAGTGTAAATCGATTCTTCAACTTTGTTACCATGCTATCCTAATTTATGATTTTATCTTTTCCCCTTTTATTAATCCAATTAAAATTATTTATACCATATAGAAACATTTCCTTTCAACTTATTTTTTTATAAATCTCTCTTTGAAGATCTTCAATTTTTTCATATTCAAAGTATTCCTTGATATCATTGATCCAATAAATCAATTCCTCGGGGTTTAAATTTCCCACATAATTTTGAATTTCAAATATAGGTCTCTTATCAATCTTGGAAATAGCTTTCAACATCTTTATCTGATCTAAATCTCCTTCTTCTTCTAGGGCTTCTTTACTGTGATTCACAACATGATCTGATTCATCATCTTCACTTTCATCTGCATGTCTAGAGTTTAGACCTCACCTTCTATATTTTATATAACATCTATTCGAACTCATATTTCGCTCATAATTTCCAACATTTTATCTATTTTTCCAAAAAAATTCACCATATCAAGTTCTCTCCTTCATGGCACGTCTCTCCTTGGACCTGGTGCAACTACCTCAAATTGGTGACCTAGGTACAAGGGCTTCAATTTCCTCACAGTCGACACTCCATTGAAAACACATGCAATCTAGCTCAGGTTGGTGATCTATTCACCATAAGGAATGATTTCTCAAGACTTGCATACTTGCTTTCATACCACTTGGTGCAGTAATCTATGGAGGGTTCAAAAATAACTATCCAATCATGCAACTTAGAGTTTACACAGTGAAAAATAACACAAGAGATAACAAATATAGATATTTATGGGTTCAACAACTTGTAGTCTTAAATGCACCATATTCCTTATATACATAATAATTAGGGCTCACAAACCTATTGCAAGTGAATTACATACATTAAAATTGTCACAGAGGCCTTATTATAGTCTCACAACTAGGAAACTCAAAATATCTAATCTCTCATAATGAAATACTAACTAACTACTTTCCAATAAATTAAAATTGATCTTAAATATGAATCTACAGTTCCAAATATGGTCTACGTTGGCCTCAAGTGTTTACAAACCCCAATGAATGATCAAGCATGTAGGTTAGCCTCAAACATGAGAAAGATAGCACATCAATAAAGGAAATGAACTATAGATCTCCAAGAAAGTTTTCCTTGGACCTTAAAGCCTTGAATGATGTCCTATTAAGCTCTATATGCTCTGGAAAAGGTCTACACAACTAATTTGAGCTAGGTCGGCCATAAATGCTCTACCTAAGAAATGTGGAATTTTTTTTAGAGTGATAACATTTTGTAAACAAATACAAATATCCTAAAATTTGGATGTTGTAGATGACCTCATGTAGAACCAATATCCTACTCCATGACCTAAGAAATGATACAATGATAAAATTTGGAAGAAATTGTTGAGACATGTGCAAACTGAAATGAAAGAAAATAAATGTTTTTGGTTGATATAGGATTGCTTTACAACCATGGATGCTCCTACATCAACTTTCTTTACCCCTTGGGTTAAATTATCTCACATCCTCTACTCCATAAACCTCCACCACTTTTGTGAATACTAACAACCCTATAATCAACCAACTTATTAAATTTTTTTTCCAAATATAAAGCCAACTCACTTTTATGACTACTAGTTCTACTCAACCCATTATTTATCTATACTATAGGATTTGAGGTGTCACATTTAAAGAATCACAAAAATAAAGATGAGCCTCAAACACATGTCTCTACCTTCACTACTTTGTGTAATGATTCTCTCTTTCAAGATTATTTTCTATCAATATTTTCCCATATTGATTGAAAATTTCCATATTGGATTGATTTTATCACTTCCTACAAAATCCATAAATAATTAAAAAATTAATAATTAATCATTTCTTAAAACATTTATAGGAAAATATTGTACTGTAGATCACATTTACTAATCCCATCCACTATAACCAAGGATAGAATTAGAAAGTAACTAAATGTATCTTTTTATGGCGTAGAAAATTTTACTCCCTTGTAGGTGATAGTACAATTTAATGCTTAGTTTGGACCTATTTTAGTGACCCTTGCTTTCATGCATTTGCAACACCTCTTAGATAGGCCCTAATTCCCTTTATTATACATTTTGAGGCCTATTTTTATCATTTTCTGATAAATTGCAAGCATTGAATAAATACAACCAATTGTTATTTTTCTCCTGACATTCAATGTCTTGGAAATTTAGGCCAGGACCCATATTCCTCCCCTTTATTAGCTAGGACCCAAATTTGAATGTGTTGCTAGTGGCATTTTAAAATTCAAATTTCAAATTTTAAATGTTGGCTTTCAGGATCTAATTTTCAAGAAATTAGAGAAATGCCTATAAATACTTGGTCCTTTCACCATTTAAAAACTAGAACATAAAAGATAACACTCCATAAAGAAAAAATTAGAAGCATACTCTATCATACATATTTGAATTTATAGTTTTTCAAACATATTTGTAGATTTGATCAAGTTTTATCACATGATTGAAGGTTGATTTATTATGGAAGAACATGATGGATTCTAGGTTTAGGAGATGCATTTAGCCACTTCCCGCAACCTGATGACTTTTTTCCTAGTTGTTCTCATCTTCAAACTTCATTACTCTTGCATCCTAAAGAAATTTATGATTGCATTTCAAAGTTACTTAGGGTGTTTGACTTCTCCCTAATAGAATCTTGTCATTTTTAGAGTTACTATGTGTATCAGTACAATCCAGATGGACTGATGGAAAGTGTTGTTTGTATGAAGGTTGTTGCAGTAGTTGTGGAGTAATTTTAAGGAATCTAAGATGTGTTCCATTGTATGGTGAAGCATGTTATATGGTTTTCATTTTATCTTCTTGTTGTGGATGTGTGTACTTCAAAGTTCATTGGTGTTTTCATTAGGCTTGGATGACGTGGTGTTTACACATCATGCAAAGGATAAGTATCAATTAAGGAAGCGTGTGATTGATCTAAGATGTTGTTTTGGGTCCTGGTTAAGTGTTGGTTTGGTCTACTCTCATTCTCATCCACCACAGGAATGTTGAGTTGCTGACCTAATTTGAATTTGTAAAATGAAGAGTGTGTAGCCGACCTTGGAGAAATTTTATAAGAGTGAAGATGGTATAAATACAAGACAAGATGTTAAGGTTTGAAGGAAAAAGTGTGAGAAGAAAGGTAGATGTGAGAGATAGTGTGAAAGTGAACTAAGGAAACAAGGACTTCAATGTGCTAGACTCCTAAAAGTTATGAGCTGATGGTGTCTACAATTCTTTGATCAAGGCTATGGATGTGCACAAATTGTTGTGGTGGATCTTCTATTGCATTGATATAATGTTCTCTATGTAACATTATTCTTTATGTATTTATATAGTCAATGACCCTCCCATCTAGGGAGTGAGCCCTTTGGTAGTGAGCCTCTTTGTAATTAGTTTTGCAATTACTCTTATATTGTGAGTTAACCCTCACCGTGCTTTTTCCCTTATTGGGTTTTCCATGTAAATCTAGTGTTTCTTGTGTTTTCTTTCTATTATTTGCACTTCATGCTTGTACTTAATAATAGATTAAAATGAATGTGGAATTGTTTAAGATATGTGGTGAATGTGATTAGATACAACTGATTCAGCCCCCCTCTCATTTTTCTTGTGCATTTCAATAATTGGTATTAGAGATTTGATTCCTCAAAGAAGAGGTTAACCTCTTGAGGTAGATCCGATGGCACACAAATTGACAATCCTCATGTTTGATGGATCTGACAATAGTTTTTGGAAAGTGCAGATGAGAGGTTACCCAATCTCTCTTGGCTAGAAGACTTGGAAAGTTGTTGAGACAAAAAATGTTGAGCCAACAAGTGGTCCTTCTTTTGCAGATGAGATTTTTTCCTATGAAGAAAATTAAAAAGCAAGGTATGCAATCTATAGTGCTTTATCTATGATTGAGCTAACAAAAGTTATTTCATTAAGCACTGCTTATGAAGTTTGGTAAAAGTTGAAATATATCTATGAAGGAGATGATAGAGTCAAATTATCAAAGAAGTTAATAGCTAATCACATACATGAGAACTTGAAAATGGAAGAAGGTGAGGACATTGCAAGTTACTTTCTAGTGCAAGGGAACCCATGTGTTGAAAAGGAGTCAAATTTTGGGTTTTTGTGTTGTCTTTTCATTTTGGTTGTAATAATGTCTTTTAAGAACATACTTCATGTTTTGTGTTAGTTTTGTAAAAGTTGTCAATTATGTGAAAAGTTGCAAAAAGTTGTACAAGCAACTTTTGCATTTTAGTGTGTAAGGGAATTTGAACCGTTGGAATTCAAATGGAAGTTAGAGAATGGTTTCTCTTGGCTTGTAAATTTTAAATATACCTTTTTGTGGTTGAGAAAAAATTTTGGAGTTAGTTTTGGTGATAAGCAATAAAGATATACTCTATTTTTTATGTTTTTCAATGATTTTTTGCTACTACATAGGATAGTATGGTTTTGTATGACATGTTAATGATATAAATTGAATTGGGATTGATGATAGACTAAATATACTCTCTGTTGCAATTGGTCTCATTAGTTTTCATAAAGTTTCAAGGGAGAGATTTGTTTTGCTGAAAACAGTTTGAAACCCTAGTTAAGGAGGGTTTGATTGCATAGAAATGGTTTTTGGCCCATTGCATCGGTAAAGAGGCTTGAAAATTAGTGGAATGGATGTAGGTAGGATTTTTTTGTGTTTTTAGTGTTTACAAGAGTAGGGGATGGAGTTGGGTTCAGTTTTGATGAAGCCCTAGCCTAATATCACCATGTATTAGGCTTAGGAGATAGGTAGACTTAGGGTTTTGTTGAAAAGGTTATTTGGAGATTGTTCCAATTGATTAAAGTTGCATATATAGATCCCATGTGACATGATCAAAGCTTTGGAGTGAATATTTGTAGGTTAGAGATAGGAAACCATATCGTTGCTTTGTTGTTCAAGCCTAATTAGGCCTAATTGGAGCATAGCAGTCCAAATTTGAGGGCTTTGTTTTAAAACAACCCTATCTACAAATTGGATATGTTTACGAGCAACATAAAGGGTATTTGGAATGGTGTTTAAATCTTGTGTATTGGGTTTTCTCAGGAAGTTATGTGGCAAAACCCCTATTTGAAGTACTACTAGGGGAATTGAGGAATTATGAAGGAAACCCACCAAGTCAAGGTCTAATATTGAAAAGTTTGAGTGTTTATGTTGTGCTCAAGTTATTCAAAACCTTGATCTACATCACTTTTAAAGGGTTGACAATACAGTAAATGAAGTCAAAAATCAAGGAGGTACTTTGATAGATGAATATGTAATGGAGAAGATTATGATGACCCTACCAGAGAACTACAGTGACAAGGTCTCAGCCATTGAGGAATTTTATGATCCAAATAAATTCACTAAAGAACAACTATCTTTCACCTTGATCGCATTTAAAATGAGGAAATTTGGAAAAGAAATGGAGAAATTAGTAATAGCCTTCAAAACCACTAAGTTAGAAGATGATCTAGAGAGTGAAGGTTTAGAGGAGTTGGTACTACTAAGTACAAAGGTATGTTACCTTTTAAATGTTTCAGTTGTGGAAATGTTGGTCACTAAGCTTCAAGATGTCCAAATAGAGCCATACACAAGAAGAGCAAAGATAATAAAGACAAAAAATTCAAGAAATTGTATTATGTTAGAAAAGATGCTAGAATTTCTGATGATGAATCTAATATTGAGGGTGATAAAGATGAATGCATGTTTCTAGCCTTATAGAATAAATCAGTGTCTACTAACCATGGAAGATGTGCAAGGGAATGTGGTCTGGAAAACAAGAAGGAAGAGATGGAAAGAACTTTTGTTTTAGCCTTTCATGCTAGACAAGACAAAGACTATTGGGTAATTGATACTGGCAACTCAAATCATATGATTAGAGAAAAAAGCAATTTTACTAAACTTGAAAAGTATGATGGAGGCATAGTCATGTTTGGAGATGATTCTAGCGCAAAGATTTTTGGAAAAGGAACAATTAGTTTTGATGGAAAACACAATACAAATGATGTCTATTATGTTAAGTGCTTAAGGAATAATCTCTTGAGTCTTGGAAAAATGTGTAGCAAAGGATTTAAGCTTGTGTTTTAGGATAATATTTGTGAGATTAGAAAAGGGTCTCAAATTGTAGTAGCTGTAGGAAGAAGAACATATGAAAAAATTTATCAGCTTAAGGGTGCTAATGGTCAGTGGTTTGTGTCTCAAGTTAGTGAAAGTTGGCTATGGTGCCAGAGGATGGGACATGTAAACTTTGACAACCTGATCAATATTAGTTTAAGAGAAGTTGTCAAGGATGTGCCAAATATCACAAAGCCTACCTATGTTGTTTGCAGAAGTTGTCAGCTGGGAAAACAAGCATGTTGTAGTTTTAAAGGAAAAGAACAATCAACCACCAAAATGTTGGAATTGATTCATACAGACCTTTGTGGTCCTACAAGAACAAGAAGTCTTAATGGTGATAGGTACTTTATGATTTTCATCGATGATTATTCTAGAATGACATAGGTTACTTTTCTTAGGGAGAAATCTCAAGCTCTAGATAGATTCAAGCTGTTCAAAGCTATGGTAGAGAATGAAGTGAATCTAAAAATAAAATGTTTAAGGTCTGATAGAGGTGGAGAATTCACCTCCAATGAGTTCAATATGTTTTGTGAAGAGAATGGTATAAAGAGGCATTTTTCTGCTCCTAGAACCCGGTAGTAGAATGGAGTTGTTGAGATGAAGAACCAAATAGTTCAAGAAGCTAAAAGGACTATGATGAGTGAGAAAAATGTTCCTTAGGTATACTAGAGAGAATAATTTCACATTGTTTCCTATACTCTTAATAGAGTTAAGATCAAAAGCAACAACACAAAGACTCCTTATGAACTATGGTATGGAACAATTTGTACTATTAAGTACTTAAAGGTGTTTGGAAGAGAATTTTATATTATAAGAGATGGTGAGAATCTAGGAAAGTTTGATGCAAGATGTGATGGAGGTATTTTTCTTGGATATGCAACCAAAATAAAAGCATATAAATGTTATAATAAAAGATTGAGAAAAATTTTTGAAAGTGGAAATGTAAAAGTTGATAAAATTATGCACAATTCAGTTGAAATAAGTGAAAATAAACTAGATGAACCTGTTTGTAGACAAGAGCAAGAGAATAATAAGGAAGAAGAAGAAAAAATTGAAGAAGAGGCTCCCAGATTTTATCCTAAGACTCCAAAATATGTACAAAAAATTCATCCAAAAGAATAGATAAATGGTGACAAAGGAAAAGGTGTAACAACAAGAAGCAAAGTGCTAGTAGCTGAGGCAAATTTTTCTCTACTTTCCAAGATAGAGCCTAAAGCAGTGTGTGAAGCATGCAAAGATGAAAATCAGGTTAGAGCCATGAAAGAGGAATTATAGCAGATAGAGAAAAATCAGACATGGGAATTGGTTCCTAGGCCAGTAAACAAGAATATAATTGGTACATAATGGGTATTCAAGAATAAGCTAAATGAGAATGGTGAATTAGTAAGAAAAAAAACAAGGATTGTGTGCAAAGGTTGTTCAGAGGTCAAAGGAATAGACTTTGAGGAGACATTTTCCCCAGTGGTAAGAATGGAGGCTATTTAGATGTTTTTGGCATTTTATGCTCACAAAGATTTCAAGGTATACCAAATGGATGTTAAGTTTTCATTCTTGAATGTAGAATTAGAAGAAGAAGTCTACATTGAACAACCAAAGGGACTTAAATTATTAGATCAATCAGACATGGTCTGCAAGTTGAAAAAGGCACTATATGGACTTAAACAGGCTCCCAAAGCATGTCATGCAAGGTTGAACATGTATTTGACTTAGCAAAGGTTGAAAAAAGGCTCCACAAATAGGTAATATTTATTTCAAGATTGAAGGAAACAAAATTTTGATAGTAGTAGTGTATGTTGATGATATTATCTATGGAGGAAATGAGGGTATGTACAAGAAATTTGCAGAGGAGATGAAAAACGAGTTTTAAATGTCTATGATTGGTGAGTTGAATTTCTTCCTTGGACTTCAAGTGAATCAAACTGATAAGGGAATATTCATTTCACAATAAAAGTATTTTAAATAATTACTAAAGAAGTATGGAATGGATGATTCCAAACCGATCTGTACCCCTATGGTGATTGGATGAAAACTATTAAGGATGATGAATCTCCTAAAGTTGATCAAAGCAAGTATAGATCTATGATTGGTGGATTGGTATATCTTACTATTACTAGACTAGATATCATGCATGTAGTATGTTTGGTTGCCATATTTCAAGAAGAACCAAAAGAAACACATGTTACAACTGTAAAAAGGATATTTAGATATCTAAAAGGGACTCCAGATTATGGTTTGTGGTATCTTAAGGATACTTATTTTATTTTAAGTGCTTACACTAATGTAGATTACATTGGTTGTGTAGATGACTGGAAGAGTACAAGTGGTGGTGCATTATTTCTTGGATGTAGGTTGGCTTCATGGCTAAGCACGAAACAAGATTCAGTCTCTTTATCCATTGCAAAGGCTGAGTATATAGTAGTAGAAACTTGCTACACATAGGTACTATGGATGAAACAAACATTGAAGGATATAGGAGTGATATGTGATGATCATATCCCTATCTTCTATGATAATACAAGTGCAATAAATATTTCAAAGAATCTAGTAATAAATTCAAGGACAAAGCATATATCTATTAGATATCATTTCTTAAGAGAGAAGGTATTGGAGAATGAAGTTATGCTTGAATATGTGCCTACAAAGGATCAAATTTATAATATATTTACTAAGGCTCTTCCTAAGGATGCTTTTGAATATCTCTAACAGAAGTTGGGGATTACTTCCCCTCCTTCTTTGAACTAGCTACACATAGAGGTGCATCAGTCAAGTGGATCTACAAATTCATCATTTTTCTGGACTGATAAATGGGGTCTACTCCTCAAGGGGATTAGGAAGTATAATTTTTGTTGTATGATATGTGTGTTGTCATGGATACACTTCTAAGGGGGAGTGATCAGAATTATATATGGTTGAAGAATTACGTAAAAAAATAAAATCCATTGATGTCAAAGGGGGAGAGAGAGTCATATGAAAAATAATAGTTGTCTTTGATGGTTTTTCACATCATGTGTTGCCATCAATGACAAAGGGGGAGATTGTTGCAAGTATGAATGAGTATGGTGGTGTTGTCATTGATGTAAAAACAATACAAGTTGTTGTAGTGAAAGGAAACAAGTGATTGTAGGTGACGCATGTATAGTTGAGATAATTTAGAGATGTTGTGAGAACATGAAGCTATCTTTATGGTGTTGCAGGTGTGTTTATATGATGAGATACCAAGTGCTTTAGAGAATTAATAAATAGTGAAGAAAAAATTGAATGTGTGTTAAGAATGTGCTCTAGTACATGCTCCACATTTATTTTGTGTTGATCCTATGCTTGTGTGGATTTTTAGTGTTGTTTAAGGGAATCCTTGGGTGATATATCTTGGATTATAGCTTTTGGTTTGATAAAGAATGAAAGTTAAGTTCACCTATTTGTGAACTGGTCTGGCAGGGTTGTTTGTTTGTGGACTAGGAGAAATGTATTTTCTCCACAATCCTTCGTTGGTTTATTTTAGGTCTTGAAAATTTGGAAGAAGGATTATAATGGTGTTATCTATGTTCTATCAAAGGTATTTGTGGTTTGGTGCTTTGGGACTAGTTTTAGAGTTACTATGTGTGTTTGTATAGTCCAGATGGACTGATGGAAAGTGTTCTTTGTATGAAGGTTGTTACAGTAGCTATAGATGAATCTGAAGGCATCTAAAATGTGTTCTAGTGTATGGTGAAGCATGTTATGTAGTCCGCTATGTGTATGTTATCTTCTTGTTGTGGATGTGTGTACTTGAAAGTTCATTTGTGTTTTCATTAGGTTTGGAAAACCTAGTGTTTACATGTCATGTGAAGGATAAGTATCAAATAAGGAAGCATGTGATTGATCCAAGATGTTTTTTTGGGTCCTAGTTAAGTGTTGGTTTGGCTCGATCTCATTCTCATCCACTGTGAGAATGTTGAGTTGCCAACCTAATTTGAATTTGTAAAATGAAGAGTGTGTAGCCAACCTTGGAGAAATTTTCTAAGATTGAAGATGGTATAAATACAATACAATATATTAAGGTTTGAAGGCACAAGTGTGAGAAGCGAGGTAGATGTGAGAAATTGTGTGAAAGTGAATTGAGGCAATAAGGAATTTTATGTGTTAGACTCCTGAAAGCAGTGAGCTAATGGTGTCTACAATTCTCTGATCAAGGTTGTAGATGTGTACAAGTTGATGTGGTGGATCTTCTGTTGCATTACGATAATGTTCTTTGTGTAACATTCTTCTTTCTATCTTTCTATAGGCAGTGAGCCTCCCATCTGGATAGTGAGTCCTATCTTGGGTAGTGATCCTCTTTGTAATCAATTTTCTAATTACTCTTATATTATGAGTTAACCCTCACCATGGTTTTTCCCTTATTGGGTTTTCCACTTAAATTTGGTGTTTCTTATGTTTTCTTTATGTTATCTACACTTCATGCTTATACTTAATAACAAATTAAAGTGAATGTGGAATTGTTTAATGTCTATGGTGAATGTGATTAGATACAATTGATTCACCCTCCCCTCTAAGTTTTCTTGTGCATTTCAACATACACACTATCTTTTATCAGATCTTTCACTATTTATTGAGGTTTAAATACCAAAAAATGGGTTTGATCGAGGAAAATCCCTATATAGCCACCCCAAACCATCTCTTTTGTAGATTTATTGGAGGTACAAATCCAAAGAAAAAATATTTGCAAGGAATGAAAAAAGAGAAAACTAAAGCTATAGGATCAAGTTTTGAAGTTTTATAGGGCTTACAAAGACCCATATGCCCCTAGGAAACTGGTTCCCTTTATGAATGCTATATCAAACCTTTTATTATAGCTACACATCATACAACACTTCCTAGATCCACCTTCAAATAAATTTCTATCTTTGTGTTTTCAAAATATTGTATTTTTCAAAATTAGGTCATATAGTTATGTTGGTGTTTTTTATGGTAACCAAGCTAATCTTCAAAGTTTCCTATGGAAATTTCCATTTCCAATAATTAGCAATCTAAAGGGATTGGCCAACGGATGAGTAAAATTTGCAAAAATTTCACTCTTGCACTTCAGGCTCTATGAAACCTAGGAGGGTAATCCCATAATTTATATTCAAGAATTAATACTACCAATATGTAAATACATTGCCAACACATATAATTCTCATATAGCCACTCAACAATGTAATATATTGAAAATTTAGGAAAGCCTTTTAACAATATACTACACTTGGAGCATGAGAAAAATGAAACTCAACATAACTACAATAGTAATTCATTCGAAAGATTTATAAATAAAGAGTGATTTATTGATGAATTGACCAAGAAACTTTATTCAATACTTTACATAAACTATTACCTTATCCTAAACATGGAGTCAAGCAACCTTATAACAATACTTTATATAGCAACACATAAAATTCATGAAACACCGCATTACAGTATTCACATATTACATTCACAACCACCATTTCTTCATATATCCTAGCATATAATTTCTATGAATCAATAACTTCTTTCGAGCAATTATACTAGTTCATTGAACTAAATAGAAAGAAGGAAATCAAACAACCACTAAAAAAGTAGAGATGAATAACAAGATCCTTGATTATATTATTCATGATTCATTAAATGTATACATAGGAGAGAAAATGGTTATGAAATTAGAACCATTTTGCTTCATATTTTCTCTCTTGTTATCAACATTACATATACTATTGCAGACTTAGAACCTAAGACAAAAAGAAAACATTCACAATATGCTTTGTATTCCTCACACAATTCATTGTTTCAATTGTAATCTAAAGAACCCAACTTTCAGGTTTTAGAATTCCTTCTTATAGAAACAAAGGAGCAAAACATGTGTCAGACCAGAAAGCACACATGCTATTCTTCTATTGGACTGCTATAACAAATATTCGCTTTTCAGTTACACTCAAGCACTTAGGTAGTGGGAATAAACATGAAGCAAAATTATTCTTCATTTATTGTTGGAGATCCAATCCTACCATCAAAACGCATCTCTTGTTGTTACGATAGCCGCAAAATATTCCCATTTGCTCAAAAAGATTTCCACGGGCACACCCAATCAACAAAAGTTGAAAATTTCAAAAAGCATGTAAAATAAAGAACTGATTTATCCACCTCAGCATTGATGCCACCACCACCTTCCAAACCAAGGAGAAAACAATATTTTGCAATACTTCATCAAAAGCCTAATTTGTACTATTTTTCAGGCTATACATTGTTGTTCTCATGTTCATCATCATCCTCTTACAAACTTACTCAGTATATTTTTTTAACCATGTGATGTACACTTCCTCATCTATCCATTTTGTATCTAGAAGCTTTTGCACCTTTGTATTATACTGAGTATATCTTTCATTCATTAAGGCTCTTCCCTCTTTGACAAAAGCATCCATCCTTATTTCAATTTCCACCATTATATCAATGTGTGGATTCAACATGGAGTAATCACTTGCAGTTAGTATCATTTTTGCTGAAGTGAAAATCTCTCCTAAATCACACTTCCATACATTGAAGGACTTAAATTCATCCTTTTGATTCAATATCTCAAGTATTTGACGCTTCTCCATTTCTCTGAATGCATTCAATTAAATTCTCTTGAGTTGCAACCCCAACTTCCCATGAATTTTTTTTATCTCATTTCCCAAATCAATCATCTACAATATTTCAAGGATTTTTGTAGGTGCATTAGGATCTTCTTCCATCTTAAGTATTATCTCTTTTAAATCACATACCCTAGTGCTCCACTTGCTCCAATCATTCAAGAAAACCCCTTGAACTTGTAATTACTTAATGTTAGCTTCATGGATGCTCTTATAATTGGCCTATAAATCATCTGCCCTATTGACCAGCTTGGTCACTCTATATATTAGTACAACTTCAAAGATATCATTAGCCATCTTAACAATTTATAATTTGGCCTTTTTGACATTTTCCTTTTCTTCTTTTAAAATCTTATTCAAATTATCAATTCTTAAAACTAATGTCTCATGATCCTATATGTGTTGGACTCAAGGGAACACTGAGAGGGTAAATTAGTGTTCAAAAAATCTTAACTTTCATTAAACAAAAATTCAAACCATTATGTCATGTCATTAAAGGAAATATGCATACATTCAATGAAAACATTCATAACACCATAACACACAAATTTTTGCGTGGAAACTCTGTTACGGGAGAAACCATGGTGGAGGTTGATCCACAATTTGAGTACTCAAAATATAATTGTTTACAAAAGGGAATGCACTTGCATCCAGGCACACTGCCTAGAGCTCACTGCTCAAGAGAAAGGCTTACTGCCATACAAAATTCAAATTAAAACCATTTGAAGGGTGAATTGAGATATAGCATCGACTTATGCCAGGTGACAGTTCTGATGTAGCTCATAGATCTGATTCTGGATCTACTTTTTGACTTTGCACTTTGCTTTGCCCTATTCTACTCTTTTCTATTCTTCACATCACTTATGATCAAATTCACACTACTACACTATTGGATCTCATAGTTCACACTTCTACACACACACACACTTTCCTTCATACCTACTAAATGATAAAACCAATCTCTTATATATATATGCAATCAAGGATTCATTCATCCGCTAGTCGACTTCATAAAATATTAGGTTACTTTCACCTTGTCAGCTAGATCCAACACTAAATCATTATGCACATCCTCTAAATTCGATTAAGACAAATAGAGGACCCAAATAAAAATTAATCAAACATGAAGACTTATAGTTAATTACATCTTATACATCCATGATTTCTATCCTTGTTGGGTTAGCCTTCTATCACAGATAATCAACAAATTAGTGCATTGTATCTTCTAGATCACTTACCAGTGAGTGCGCACCAAAACCAAGATACTACAAACATCAAAAGAGCTTCCTTAGAGATTCACAACCCAAAATATCTATTCGGTAAGGTGTTTAGATCAAATTTTATGCATGTTAACCGAATGTCATGTTCTTTACTCCGTTCTGCCGGTGGGAACCAAAATTATACTTACATTGCATGACTTGGGTTGCCATTAATGGAAACACTTACAAGCCAATCTCCTTAGCCATATGCCAAAAATTGCCCCCTTTGGCATTGATGGCAACACTTAGTGAAAAATGACTAAGTGTCAGAATCATTATAGGTACACTACCAAACTGTTTGTTGCACTCTCTCCCCCTGAGATTTATAAGGAATTTTTACTGAATTCTCTCCCCCTTTGACATCAATGACAAAGCATGGATGCCATATGCCAAAAAAGAGACAAAAAGTGACAAAACATGTGTTCAAAATCTTCAAGGCTTCAAAAATTTAACACATATATGCTTATAGTTATCCTCCTTTGATCAAAATTGCAAAAACTTAAAAACAAATAACTTCTATCCTTAGAAGATTATCTTATGGTTTTTCTTCACTTTTGGCAAGATCTTCTTCCAACCATCAACTATAATTCCAATAATAATGATCAAACTATTGTTCTTGGAAGTCTTGTTAACAATTTCAGTTAGAGATTTGGGGATTGTAATTGCTTCCTCCAGTTTCTCACCATTCTTCAGTATTTCCATCATCTACTCCAACCTGCATTCAATTAGATCCTTTACCTTCCAATAAGTATCCACAAGAACATTCTTGGAAAGTTGAGGTTTTGTTTGTTCTGATTGTAGCTCCCAGATTATTTTCCTAATGATGCCATCTAGATCCTAAGATATGTCAAAGCTTTTACCAATTTCATTCAGTTCTGCTTGAATCTGATCCAACTTCTCCTTGTAATTGCTAACTGCATGGGGCCAACATATGCAATAGTTGTAGATGCCTATGGTTGAGTTAATGCATAACCTCAACTCATTCATTTTCTTCTTCATCTTGGAAAGGGATAATCTGAATTGTTCCTTCAGGTGAGTGATAACTTCACCTTCTTCTTTGCTTTTGACCTCAGATCCCATTGATTCTTTGTTGCACTCGATCATTTCTTCAAGTAGGATGTCCTTCAGACTTTCCAATCTTATCTTAAAGTGCTCAATATGAGCATTTAGAACTTCCAGAATCAAGTCTTGATCATATGATGGTCTGAATGACCATAACCTTGCAATTTTTTGCATGCCACCTACATCTTGAATAAGCTGTTATAACTTTTATTTTGTCAGATCTTCTTCTTCTTCCTCACTACCTTTTTCAAGACCGGATTTATTTTCTAGTGGATTCTCAGGTTCTTCATCAGATTTTTCTTTCGAAATTTCCACAATTTCCTTTCCTTTTCCCTCAATCCTGGGAAATTTTCTTTCTAGAGGGTTGTATTCAATAATTTCCTGTCCTCTTTTATGTCCTCTATCAGTGCTACCGAAAGAGGAACTAAATTCCATTGATCTTACCGAAGGGGAAATATTGACTGATCCACACTTTACAAGAAAATTCTTATAGAATTTTTTAAATTCTAAATCCTAGTTTGTCAGGCTCTTAGAATAAGAGAATATCTAATTGCATACTAGTTTGTCTGATTTCCATACTACATTATCAATTTTTAGTAACCAATTTAGAAAATACATTATCGGACATATAATTAAAGTGCCAAACCTGAATGGATAGCTTGAATCCTTTGTCAGTTGAACGTTCTTCATGATCTGATCCTTAACAGCCTACATAGGTCAAAGTCTTAAGCATCAATTATCATTTTCTGAGCAATGTATACTATGCCAGTTGATGTAGCTCCTTCTTGATTTCTGTAGAAGATTTTATATGTTATCCCATGTGCAATGTACTTCATAATAGGATTCTTGATTGTTGCAATCATCAGAGCTCTCTGATCTCCAATTATTTCGGTTAGGGTTTCAACCTCTTTGTTTTAGATAGATTTCTTCCTAGGAACATCTCTGACTTTGTAAAAACTAGTTAAGTTCTCAATTGCCTCTTTTGAGATGGCATATTGTTTTTCCAAAGTTAAAAAATCACCATGTAATCTGCTTAATATGAATTTCACGAATTCTGCATTCTCAAAGTACAAAAACTCATGCCACATATCCAAATTTCCATGCTTGGCTTTGCTCAATTGTTTTAATTCATTAGGGAGCAACATATTCCTCATAGACCTAATATTTGCAATATTATATTCATCTAGAGTGATCGAGCCTTTGATTTGTTCCATTTGTCCCTTTCACGTTTTAGGGTTCGAAACCACACACTAAATTGTATGTATTAATTTGAGAACAATGTGAAATACCTTATAGATTTCAAGCTTTGCTGATGAAATTGAGTTTACTGCTTCGTAATCTGCCTATCGAGTGCATTCTTTCTTTTCTTCTTCGATGCAAAGTGACAAATGATGGCTTTGACTTGACTTTTATAGCTCACACATGTACAATAAATTCATTTGCGCTAATTTTTTTGGAGACTCTGTTTTCCCAAATGACGACAAAAAAATCTTCTGTGAACCTATGAATTGTCTGATTTATTTTTGCTAAAGTTATCCAAAAATTCTATACACCATTAGTACACCTTCTTGACTAATCTCTGTGTTTCAGTACCATCCATAGATAGGGGAGTAAAAAATTTCTTGTAAAACTCCCCCTAGGCCAATGGCTTGAAATCAATTACCAGAAGAGTTACTAGAAGTAGGTTCCAGTGCAGAACCATTTCTAGCATCAAAATCATTTTTCCTTACCCATTTCCTCTTCATTTGATCTTTGATTTCATCTACAATTACCTTTTCTTTCCCTTTATCAATTTTCTCTATATTTCTTCCTCTGTATACCAGACCTCTTCTATCTAAAATTTTGTTTCTATAAAATCTTGCAATATGACCATGCCTATTGCAATTGTAGCACATAATGTTTCCTTTTCCTAACCAATCATTCCAATGTTTTCTTTTGGATCTACATTGATTAGCAACATGTCCAAGATTCCCATATGTATAACATTCAACATTTCTTCTATCAATAAAGTGACTTGATATATTTTGCATTCAATTGATTTATGAACAGGATTTTTGCAATTGAAATACTAACCAGAAAATGATGAAACTTTTGACCTCAAATTACTTCTACACTGAGAAACCACATGATTGAACTTATTACATGAAAACAAATACCCATTAAATTTTTGTGCATTAGGTTGCCTTACTGAATATCTTCCATTTTTGTTCTATCTGAGATTCTTTTGTCCTGATCTGGAACTTTCTCCCCTTTCATATCCAAGACCTCTCTTATCATTTCCACTCTTTTGTCCAAGTTCTTCTTCACTATTCTTGGTTCTTTGTAGTTCATTTTCCAACTGAGTGAATTCCCCTTTTATCTTACTGCATTCATCAGATTTCTCTTTTAGGGACTGTGCAAGACTTTCTTCATTTTTCTTCCTTTCTTCAATCTCTTTTGTCATCTTCATTGTTATAGATTCCATTTCATGCTTTAGTTCTATATTATCTCTACAAAGATTTTCACATTCTTCAGTTATCTCCTTCAAGGTTTGATTTAGGTGAGCATCATCCATATTTTCACTTTCTTTTTGCTTTATTTGATCACATAGGTCTTTCCTCTTCAGCTTGGACTTCACTATTTGATCCTTCAATTACTGAATGAATTTTTCAGCATCTTTCAAGTTTTGTTTCAAATCTCAAACTTCTACTTTAGACTGATCAAGGTCATCAAGTGCTACCATAATTTGTTGTTGAAGACTGCTAGAGTCCATCACATTCCAAGATCCACCTCAAGCTACAAAACTTCTTCAGAGGAACAAACTCTGATACCAATTGTTGGACTCAAGGGAACATTGAGAAGGGGGGGGGGGTGAATCAGTGTTCAACAGATATTAACTTTCATTAAACGAAAATTGAAACCATTTTGTCATGTCATTAAAGGAAAGATGCGTACATTCAATGAAAAAATTCATAACACCATAACACACGAATTTTTGCATGGAAACCCTGTTAGGGGAAAAACCACGGTGGAGGTTAATCCACAATTTTAGTACTCAAAATATAACTGTTTACAAAAGGGAATGCACTTGCATTCAGGCAGACTACCTAGAGCTCACTGCTCAAGAGAAAGGCTTACTGCCATACAAAATACAAATTAAAACCATTTGAAGGGTGAAATGAGATAGTAGCATTGACTTATGCTAGGTGATAGTTCCAGTGTAGATCATAGATCTGATTATGGATATGCTTTCTGACTCTGCACTTCGCTCTACCCTATTCTACCATTTTTTGTTCTTCACATCACTTATGATCAAATTCACACTACTGCACTATTGGATCTCATAGTTTGCACTTCTACACACACACACTTACCTCCATACCTACTAAATGATAAAACCAATCTCTTATATATATCCTCAATCAAGGATTCATTCATCCACCAGTCGGCTTCATAAAATATTAGGTTGCTTTAAACTTGTCAGCCAGATCCACCACTAAATAATTATGCGCATCCTCCAAAGTCAGTTAAGATAAAGAGAGGACCCAAATAACACTTAATCAAACATGAATACTTATAATTGATTACATCTTATACATCCATGATTTCTATCCTTGCTAGGTCAGCCTTCTATCACAGATAATCAAAAAATTAGTGCACCGTATCTTCTAGATCACTTACCAATGAGTGCACACCAAAACCAAGATAATACAAACATCAACAGACCTTCCTTAGAGATTCACAACCTAAAATATATGTCTGGTAAGGTGTTTAGATCAAATTTTATGCCTGTTAACTAGATGTCTTGTTCTTTACTCTATGCTGCCAGTGGGAACCAAGATTATACTTACATTGCATGACTTGGGTTGCCATCAATGACAACACTTAAAATCCAATCTCCTCAGCCATATGCCAATAGTATGGACATATAAAAAGAAGAAGAAGAAGATATAGGAACAAATATATTTTTTACTGACTGATTAGCCTAGAGAGTGGCTCTAATTCTATTCATTTCATCAAGGGCCTTCTTATATTCCTTAACCAAGGAATCATACTTTTTCTAATTCATTTGTGCAGTATCAACACTGTGCATTGTAGCATGGGTATTTAATTTAGCAGCCTGAACAAGCATTATATCTGTGGCCCTTTTCACCACTAAAGAACCCATGACCTCTTCAATAGGTTGAGACACCTCATACTTTCCAATATTAGGTGCCATAGACCAAATTGCAAGTGTATGCAACCTCAAAATATCCGAATCCAAATAAATTATCTTCCATTTTTTCCTCGAATATTTGTGGTTGAGGATCTCTTCTTATAGCATCAAGTGCAATATCTGTAGTGATAGTGCATCCTAGCAACAATTTTCCTAGCTTCAACAAGGGTGATCACTATAATTTCAGCCTTAATCTTCTCCTCCTCTACCTTCATATCCTCTTCTCGCTAAGAAGGTTCAACACTACCCTAAGCTTGCTCAAGCATTTCTTTTATATCTTTACTTATTTGTTGAATCATGAATTCCTGAAATTCCTTAGATTGTAAAAACTTATCATTTGGAAGGAATTCATTACAATCCTTAATTCTAAGACCATCATCATTTGTCTCATCATAATGCCACTTAATCATTTTGTATTGGGGAACCTCATAATTAGTATTATCCTCAACATTAGGGGGAGGTAACTACTTCTCCACCTCCCCATCATCAGACACATGTTCTGCCATTTTCTCTACCTCAATTTCTTGGGCATCCTCCTTTTGTACATTTACAAGCTACTCTGGGATATCCAAAGCCTGAGACTATTGTGCCAAGAGAGTTTGTGCTCTTTTAGAAAACTCTCTCACCTTTGATTTGTAGTCACGACTTTGATAATCTCTTAATTTTGTAAAAGCCTTTACAAAAGGATCGACAATTTCATCATAAGGACTTATATATAAGTCATTCTTCCTTTTAATTCTCTCTTCAATATCCATGATGCATTTCCATTCCCTTTTCCTTGCTATAACAACCTCATCACTTGTGAAATTCCTCAATACATCATCTAAATATAAGAATTGATGACCAATCCCTACTAAAATTTTCTCTCTTCTTCTTGCAGAAACAAAACCCTCTGGGTCAAAATTCCTAACCTCGTCAATAGGTAGCATGAGGTTATTTACCATGATTCCAAACTTCTCATACCCCTCCTGGGAAGTAACTATGAAATAAGTAGAAGAACACTAAGGGGTTACAATACTACCCTTTCTAGGTATCCTAAACATTTCATAGTCCATAAAATCAATTTTACACATCAACTCAATGAAGGCCAATCCGTCTGAAACATACATAGGAAATTGGTGTAGTGCCACCTTAGATCCATAAGCTATGATCAGAGTTTACTCTGAGTGTAGAAACCAGTTTACCCAATTATGTCACTTGTCTAGCCTCGTCACTTCTCTTGGATGCATAATATGCATGATTATCATGGAAATCCTATGAACAGGTGCCACACCTAAAATTTTAAGAATACCATATCTGATAATATTTGCAAACATTAGGTAATTGGAATTGGGACAATCTTGGTCCCAAATATAAGTCCACATTTGTATAGGTAGAACATTATTTTCATTGTCCCTCATTGTCAATTTCAACTTCTTTTTCCAGTTATAGTCACCTTCAAACAACAACATATGCATCAACAAGGAATAGTGTGGAAAATGTAAAGGAAGGAACTCCTTATTTAAATTTATAAAATCCTAATGCATCTGATCCAAAACAAAAGAAGCACAATTGAAACTAGTCATCACTGATAGGTCTGGGGATATCCTTGCCTCAAAACTTTGAGCTAAAACCTAATTTAGGAAATAATATTTATTTTTGAAATAATCCTCAAACTCCTCACATTCAAAGGGATCAATATCCTTGGGGAGAAATTTATCCTTTATTCTTTTGTGTCAAACCAACAATCTGTTCCTGTATGGCCACCTATTTTTATCATATTCACCATATAACTTAGCTCATTTGATTTCCACAATGCAATTGGGATTCAACCCAAATACTTCTATTATTTTATCCCTTGTTACTTCAAGGACTACACTTCCATCTTCAATTTTTATTTTTCTATATGAAGGGTCATAATGCTTGGCCAATTCCATCATTAGATCCACCTCTAAAAATACATAGGGCACTATTATCATTCCAAAGTTGATTACCATAGGTAACATGTTGGTTTTCTAGAATATCTCCTATTAAAGGCATATGTGAATAATTTCCACCCACTATAGGGATGAGCCAACTCTCCGATTTCACCAACAGTGTCGATCAATTAGCTAGTGACAACAACATTGCCTGTGGCTCTCTTACCAATTCAGGATCCACCCATTTTTACCTCTCTAGCAACACTCTCCATAAATCTCTCTTGAGTATTTTTGCACCTCTCAACATTACAGACACAACAGGGGTATATGGTGTAGGGTTTATCACTGTAGGTGGCTTAAGGTTGGTCATGGACATAATATCTTGGCTCTTGAGTCTTTAACTCTTTTCTACTTTGGTTTCCATTCTGGCCTAACACTAGACTCACTAGGCTCTAGCTCACTCATACTTGTAGGGTGATGGGACTAGGTTTATAGTATTCTTGACTAAAAAAGGTTGACTTGATTTCTTTCAAACCCTAGGTATAAATTGCAAGGCAAACAATCCCAAACCCATAATAATATATATATCACTTTAACAGAAGGTACTCAACTAGATAAACCATAAGAAAATTATCTCTTGATTCCTTGTGACAATTCATGAAGCACAACTTAGCACTTTCAATTATGAAGAGATGTTGAATTTGCTTACCCATGTGAGTGACTGACATAAATTGTTGCTGTAATTTCCTTACTAGGATCCTTCACACTATTTATTTAGCTTTGTTCTTTCTTCTTTGCTCTTGAAAGGCTCAAAATGTGCAAGGGAAAAACCAACCACCTTCTTTATGTCCGAGAAAAAAAACATATCATCATAAATGTTTGACAAAGTACTCACATGAGTGAACTGACATTTAGCGATTCATATTTAAAACTTGGTCGTAAATCATTGTGCTTTAAAACCACATTAATGGTTCCCCTCCACCTCACCTCTTTCTTTTCTACTTTGAATGATGCCCTCGAGTGCTACCACATTGTTATTTATGCAGGAGGCATTGCTTATTTCTGATACACTTCCTCATTGACAAGTCTTATCATTGATGTGTCCATTCTTGTGATGAAATCTTAGCCACTTGATCAAAGTCCCATCCTTGGATCTGTTCCTCTTCTTCATCGCGCATCACTAATTCATGGTTTATTCTCTAGATCACATCAGTGATGATCAAAGAGGATTAAGACACATGCACCTACATGAAAATCAATGGAACAATATACATCACTCCTAAGAGCACTTAAAATTAGTGAAAACACTTTATCGCTCATTGCTCTTTTGAAAAGAACAATCAAATAGTTATTTGCAATGAGCGATGGAACACACCAATATCATCGCTCATCACCCATTAAAAATTTACATCTTATAGTGGATCCACGATGTGTGAAAACAACAAGAACAAAATATCATCGCATATGACCAATATAGAATGCCAAAAATATGAGCAATCAGTGATACCAAAAGAATTAGTGATGACAATGATCATCACACATCACCAATTCAACTTTGGATATTTGAAATAGATCCACAATGCATGATATCGAGGATAATGTAGCTCATTGCTCATCATGGATTTGATCTCACAAACTAAAAAATGGATCAACGATGAGCGATATGGAACTTTTATGAAGATAATGACCATGCCTACATAAGTTGTTCTTAAAAGAGGGAATTTCCTAGGCTGATGAGTAAAAGGCCTTAAGGACGTAATACATAGATTTTTTGAAGGATGTAAAGGAAAAATAAGGCATATAGAACAACACTAAAATATATTCATTACTAGGAATAAGGGGTTGGTAATTCTATAGGATCAAATGACATAATATTTTTTTAAGATGACTGGGAATAAGCAAGAGCAAGTCAACGATGAATTAGAACTCTAGCCAGGAAACAAGCTCGAGGATCACTGAGGAAGGGTTTTAGGCACATAAAAACTTATAATAGTGGCAATGGATAAATGATAAACTCAAAGGATAGATACATCAAAGATTTTGTATGATGACTAATGGAACCATAAAAAAATTCAAGGGTTCCATCAGTGGCTCCACCTAGGGACACATGCCTCTTGCAGGAATGACAAGATATTAGAATCTCAAGTTGAAGCAGACTAGCCAAAAACATAGTGAACCAAAAAAAACCAAAGGAACTACCTAGAACAAGGTAGCAAAACCAAACTAGACACAACCAAAGCAAACACACCTATATAAAAAAATGTACATAATCTACAACGTACATGGAAAACAAGATACTTAGGATAAGTCTGGATTTAAGAGCTGTCCATGTACTGAAAGTTCAAAAATTTCACATGTCACACTTTGGAGGAAGTAAGAATCCTCCCCATGTGTACTGCAATTAGATAAGGACCTAACCATAATGCTTCAAACTTCCTGTGCTTGCCCTTGTCTTGTGCCCTTGCATTCCAGGCGATTACCATACTGTTCTGCTCAAATTTACTGGGAGAAGCTTTCTTATCATGCAAGCTGTTTACTTGTAACTACAATTTTACATTTTTGGTTTGAGCTTCTCTCTTGGTTTCATCTAGCTACACAAGGTTATCAATTATGTGTTGCATTTCATCATAGATATCATCATCATATTCTTGTACAAACTTTATGTGGAAATATGGCATCCAAACCATACACTAGGCCAAATGGTGAATAACTTGTAGCTTTCTTCATAGTCACTCTATTTGCCCAGAGTGCCAACTTCAGCTTCAAGTTCCAAGCCTTCTTGTTCTTCACTAGCACCCTCTTGATGATCTTTAATAAGATTTTGTTGCCGGATTCAACCTAACCATTTCCTTTAGGATGGTAAGGCGAACAATAGGAAACTTTTATGCCATGTTAATCACAAAAACCTTTTAATTCCTCTAATCGAAAACACATAGCATTATGTAAAATGATCTTTTCTATGACCCCAAATCTAATCAAAATATTATTCAGTAGGAAGTCCACCACCACTGTGCTTGTTTCCCTTCTTGTGGGTATTGCTTCAACCTATTTGGTAAAATAGTTAGTGGTAACCAAGATCCACGAATGTCCTCCACTCTATTTTTTTGGGATCACTCCAATGAAATCAAGTCCCCATTGTTGGAAAGGGGCTTGAATAGAAATAGGCCTCAGTGGAAATCATCCTAAATTTTTTATCTTTCCTACAAATATTTGATAGGCATCACAAGTTTTTACAAACTTGTGAGAATCCTTAAAAATTGTAGGCCACCATAAACCTTCTCTCAAGATCTTATGAGTAGTGGTCTTGTCCATATAATGACCACCACATACTCCATTATATATTTCCTAAAAGAGCTCCAATTCCTACTTCCCATCCACACATTTAAGTAGCACACCATCAAGGTTTCTCCACCATAGCTTCTTGTCAATAATCACATACTTGATTGCATGCAATTTCAGTGTCATTTTCTCATTACGAACCATTCTTGCAGGACATTACAGAGTTTGTAAGTATTGGATGATTCTTCTATACCATCCATATGTTTTTCATATCACAAATAGGTGCAATATCAACAATCTTTGTTTGACTTATTTGGTTGGCATCCAAACTTGTTTTTACCATCAACTTTACTAGGCCTTGTCCTCTCACTAATTTGGTAATTTGGACATCAATGTTAAATTCCTAGATTTTTTTGATTCATTGAAACCTTCTTCCTATAGTCTCTTGCTAAGTGAAAATATCTTTCACAACATAACTTGGTACAAAGGCTATGATAGTATCTCCCATTAAACAAGTTCTGAAATTTTTCACAACTTTGATAAGAGCATACACTTGTTTTTCAATTGTGTCATACTTCAGCTCTACAACCTATAAAGACTTGCTGAAAAATGCAATAGGTTGCTCATAACCCTCATCATTCTTTTGTAGTAATACAACAACAATAGTATGAAAATAAACAAAAGAAAAAATATTTATTGGCTTAGAGAAATTAGGAGACTTTAAGACTAGGGCCTCCTTAATAGCTTGCTTGATCCTTTTGAAAGCCTAACTAGGCTCTTCACTCCAATGCAGCTTTTCTCCTTTTTTCAACATCTTGGATATTGTCCTTGTAATCTCTATAAAGTTAGTTACAAATCTCCTCAAGAAGTTGATTTGTCCAAAGAATGACTGAATTTCATTGAAATTCTTTGGCTGAGGAATCTTATCAATAACCACTACTCTTTTTGGGTCGATCCTCACCCCTTCCTTGGAGACAATATTTCCCAATAGTTTACCCTTAGTGACCCCAAAGGCACATTTATTTGGGTTCAAATAAATCCCATACTCTAGGGCCCTAACAAACACTCTCTCCAAATGTGTGCAATTATCTTCCTCTCTCTTAGAATATGCTATTAAGTCATCTTGGTAGATAGACATAAAAAAATCAATAAAATCTGAAAATAGTACATCCATAGCCAGCTAAAAGGTAGCACTTGCATTTGTTAAGAAAAATGGCATCCTCACATATACATAGATACCCCATGGGGTGGTGAATGTAGTCTTATAATACTAAGATTCCTTCACCTTTACTTGGTTATAACCGGAAAATCCATCCATCATCGATAACAACTCACAACTAGTTACCTTCTGTAACATGGCTTCCATATTTGGCACCAAATTATGCACCCATGATGAATTTCTGAATGGTTTTATGATGCCAACATATCGTAACTTTACTAGCTCCTCTTGCATCTTGGTAGCTAAAGTGGGATTAATTGGTCTTTGCTTCTATCTAAAAGGTTTAATATTTTCCTTTAGAGGAATCTCATGCTGAAATAATTCCTCCATATAGGATTTTAGGTCACCACATGACCAAGCAAATGCATGTTTGTATTTAATCAGCAAGGTGATTAACATTTCCTTCACCTTAGGCTTCATTTTCCTTCCCTCATATACTTTCTTGGGGGCACTCTCAGTCCCCAAATTTACTTCTTCTAGGTCCTCTAGATGAGCAACAGTTGTCTTAATATTGATCTTATCTTGACTATCAAAGACCCTTTCTAATGCAACAAGGCCTTTAGGGATTTTTTAATCTTTAATTGAATGACCTCATTTCCAAACACTATGTCCTTACCATCCACATTCTCAACAAATCCACCAAATTCAATCTCTTGACCCTCATATTCATCAACACATTTCAAAAAATTTAGAACATCTTCATTGTCACTGAAGATCTACCAGTTGTACACACTATCAAGAATTGAAGGCCTTGATTGTATCTCAACCTTTGAGATGCCTACAAAGGTTATGCCATTTGGTCTCAAAGAAATATTAGCAAGTAGGTTTGCTACTCTATTATGTCCTCTTTCCATCTAATCAATTCCAAAAGCATCAAGTTTCTCTATGGAATACCAAACAACGTTTTTGTATTGCTTCAACCTATTGTTTTTGCAAGAATACCTAGCTCTTACTTGGGATATTACTAGTTCAAAATCACCAATTACCATATTCTTTATCCCATGTTTCTCTACTAGTGTCAATCCAAGTATCAGTGATTCATATTCTGCCACATTATTTGTGCAGGAAAAAGACAAAGTGAAAGAAAATTTGTATGTGTTACCACTAGGTGAGACTAATAGTATCCCTACACTGAATCCTTCTTTGGAACTCACACCATCAAAGTAAATCTTCCATAGTCCATCCTTGTTCGATAACTTTGTTACTTCATGATCTATGGGTGTAGGGAACCTATCAGTTTCTCTTAGCACTTCTTCCACCTTGAAATCATTGATATCAGTATCAATAAAAAGAATGGTATCATCTTCAAGAGCATGCTCTAACATATGTGGCACCTTTGGCTACCTTAGTACTTGCGAATCCTTTCCATCAATAGGAAAGGTGGCATAGGAAATGTTAGACTAGATGATACCTCCAATTGAACACTCCATTTTCCAAATAGTAACATTCCATAATTAGGTGGGATATCTACAACCACCACACTCTTCTTAAATTCCTTTTTTGGATATGCTTCCAACCTGTAAGGCAATTCATTAATCACACTAGTAACATGGACCTCTCTTGAATCCATCACATAGAACTTACTATGAGTGTTTTCAACTTTCAATCCTAGTGCCTCCATGCTCTTAGCTAGCATAATGTTATTAGATGCTCTAGAATCAATAATACAATTTTTTAGAAAATTTCCTTCAACAATCAATGTAAGGAAGAATGGGTTTATCTTCCTGGGGCAAGCTTTTATTGAGTTTCCTATAAAAATATGAAGGATTTTAGTAATCACTCCCTCAAATTTTTTATCATTTCCATCCTTTTCACTCACTTTGGGTGGAGTGGGGACCACTAATTCACCATAGGCTAAAGTAGCACCATTGATAAGGGCTATTATTTTTGTTTATGCTCATTAATTCTCATCATCTCAAGGAAAGGAGCAAAAAAATTCACTTGACTAAGTAATTGAAACATATCAACTAGGGTATATTTTGGTAATTCAAAGGAAATCATACCTTTATCCATGCCAATTTCATTCTGTTTATTTTTTGCCAACTTAGCTTTAGGCTTGACATCCTTCCTCATAGTCTCTTGATTCTACCTCTGTGTCTTTACCTTGCCAAAAAGGGTCTTGAGTTCTCCTTC
>CM021102.1:236868978-237101444 GCA_007115665.2 Sequoiadendron giganteum | reverse complement strand
CTAGTTACAACAACATTTCTTGTGGCTCTCTTACCAATTTGGGATCCACCCATTTTTACCTCTCTAGCAACACTCTCGATAAATCTCTCCTGGGTATTTTTCACACCTCTCAACACTACAGACACAACAGGGGTACCTGGTGTCTAAGGGTTTGTCACTATAGGTGGCTTAGGGTTGGTCATGGATGCAAAATCTTGGGTCTTGAGTATTTTAACTCTCTTTTGATTTGGTTTTATTTATGGCCTAACATTGGATTCACTAGGCTCTGGCTCACTCATACTTGTAGGGTGATGGGACTAGGTTTTACAGTATTCTTGACTAAAAAAGGTTCACTTGATTTCTTTGAAACACAAGGTATAAATTGTAAGGAAAACAATCCCAAACCCACAATAATATATATCAATTTAATAGATGGTACTGAACTAGATAAACCATAAGAAAATTATCTCTTAATTCCTTGTGACAATTCTGGAAGCACAACTCAACACTTCCAATTATGAAGAGATGTTGAATTTTCTTACTCGTGTGAGTGATTGACATCAATTTTTTCCATAATTTCCTTGTTGGCATCCTTCGCATTGTTTATTCAGCTCCGTGTCTTCTTCTTTGCTCCTAAATAGCTCCAAATGTGTAGGGAAAAAACTAGCCACCTTCTTTATGGTCGAAAAAAAGAACATATCATCACAAATGTTTGATAGAGAACTTGTGCAAGTGAACTGACATTTATCCATTCATATTGAAAAACCTGGCTATAGATCATTGTGCTTTAAAATCGCATCAACGGTTCCCCTCCACCTTGTCACTTTCTTTTTTGCTTTGAACAATACCCTCAATTTTTTTCACATTCTTTATGCAAGAGGCATCGCTTATCACTAATACACTTCCTCATTCACAAGTCTTATCAGTGATGTGGCTATTCCTACGATGAAATCTTAGCCACCTGATCAAAGTATTGTCCTTAGATCTGTTCCTCTTCATCGTGCATCGCTAATTTATGGTTCATTCTCTAGATCAAATTAGTGATGGGAGAAGAGGATTAAGACATGTGCACCTACGTGAAAATCAATGGCACAATATATATCATTCCTAAGAGCACTTCAAATCAGCAAAAAGACTTTAGCACTCATCGCTCTTTTGAAAAAAAAATCAAATAGTTATCCGCAATGAGTGATGGAACACACCAAAGTCATCGCTCATTGCCCATTAGAAATTTAGATCTTATAATGGATCCATAATGAGCAAAGATAATGAGAAAAAAAGATCATCTCATATTGCCAATATAGAATGCCCAAAATATGAGCAATCAGTGATACCAAAAGAATTAGCGACAACAACGATCATCATGCATCACCAATTCAACTTTGGATATTTGAAATAGATCTGCGATGCACAATATCAAGGAGAATGTATCTCATCCCTCATTGTGAATTTGAGCTCACAAACTAAAAATGGATCAGCGATGAGTGAGATGAGACTTTTGTGAAGATAATGACTATGTGCACATAAATTGTTCTTAAAAGAGGGAATCATCTAGGCTGATGAGTAAAAGGCCTTAAGGACATAATACATAACATTTTTGAAGGATGTAAAGGAAAAATAAGGCATATCAAATAACCTTAAAATATCTTCATTACTAGGAACAAGGGGCTAGTAATTCTACGGGCTCAGATGACATAAGATGTTTTAAGATGATTGAGAATAGGCAACAACAAGTCAATGATGAATTAGAACCCTGTCTAGGACACAAGATCGAGGATCATTGAGGAAGGTTTTTAGGCACAAAAAACCTTATAATAGTAGAAATGGATAAACCTTAAACTAAAAGGACAGATACATCAAATATTTTGTAGGATGACTAATGGAACTAGAACAAAATTCAAGGGTTCCATCAAGTTCAATTAGGTTGATCATCCCAAATCATCTCCTATCCAATTTAAAGGCCCTAAGAATACAGATCCATGCCCGATTCACTCACCTTCATGGTTGAAACACAGTCTATTCACCTTGTTAATTTCTATTCTAATGTACCTTTGAAAAAAGAGGTAATTGATCCTAGGTTTTATGCACTAAACATAAGACCTTCCATTTTTCATAGTTTAGATTTTGGTGAACCTAAAATTTTGATAGCATAAACCTTCTAAAATTTGAGGTAATTTAGCCCTAGATCTAGGTTTTGCATAATATTGTATTGCATTTCTCATTTAGGGTTTCATATTTTCACCATAAAAATTCATAAAATTACAAAAATATTGCATCATAGCTAGCATTACCACTTGCATTAGGGTTTTTTCAGTCATTTAGATTATATTTGCATCCAAAATTGGTTTTTAAAGTGTGCTTTGTTGTTTAAATATTTTCATACATTTGCATTTCACTTACATTAAGAAATTATTAAAAAATAGTCATTGTCAAACCACTTTCCAAATAAAAACAAAAACCTTAAATAACAACACAAACTTTCATTTTTTTAATTTTATGAACCCTTGTCATGGAATTAAACAACCCTCGGTGTCCCTATGCTATTACAAGTGACTTAGAGAAACTTGACATACATTTTTCCATTTGTGCTTTAAATCTATTTTTGTTGTGAATGTTGTGAAATGGGTCTGTGTAGGATCATGATGGGCCAAAAAGTGGTGATATGTAAGTGATATGATGGCCCATGTGGCTGACAACTTTTTTTTTACCCAAAATTGATGAAATGAAAAGGGTTTTTAAAGGAGATTCTCAACTTTCCACCAATATAAATTATGCTCTATTTTTAATTTAATAAATAATTATTATTCATTTTCTATTTGAATTACGAGTAAAGTCTCGATTGATAGGCTGATTGAAAAAAATCTATAGCTTTCAAATGGTATCACATTTTTTGAATCTGAAACATGCGTCACATTCTATGCTTCACATACTATAGGATTAAAAAAAAAAAATAATTTCATGAAGTTTTGACCAAGGTGGTTAGACGTACGAGTTTTTATATTTTTAAAAATTTGTAATAAATTAATCATAATCAATTATTTACTAGGAAAAAAATTACAAAAAAATATGCATCACATCGGGACATGAGTCCTTTACTTACATCTAAAATATTATAAAAAAATATTATCATTTTATTGTGGTTAGGGTGGTTAGACAGACACCTACTTCTTATTTTTTCCTTGAAATTTAAGTACTACATTGAAATTTTAAATTTTCACCAAATAATTTTATTTTTTTCTCAATAAACCTGGTAGTTTAGAAACTAAATTTAATTTGATACAAATTCTATTCTTACATATTTTTGAAATAATATAGATAACTTATTCAAATTTTTACGTCAAGTTGCCTACTCTGATTTTTTTGAATTTTATTGCCACTTAAGGGCTTGTTTTTTCCATGATGATCCTGCACATACCCAAATTTTGAAGTGGTGTTATTGCATGTTAAATAAAGTGGTCATTTTGATTAGATTGTTGAAATTTTTGAAAGAGTTTTACTTTTTAGTACTTGAAATTTCTAGATCTGTAGAACAATTATTTTCATTTTTTGAGTCATTGCACATGCTGGGTATATTAGTCTTCATTTTGCAAACATTCAAAACCATAGAATGTTACAACACATTACACAAATCAAAAATACATAAAATAGTAGTAGAACCAATTGAAAACTTGGGTTTGCAAATAGTCACACAGTTAATTTTTGCTACTAAAGCCTCTAAAACTAACACTTTTGAAAAATCCCTAATAGGACCTAGACACCCTAGGGCATCCAAGTCCTCCAAAATTATCTTAAGAACTCAAAAATAGTTTGATATTTACTATCTGTTTGCAGATCTACAATCTGATGTAGGTTTGTAACATTATTTTTAACCCTAGTTAGCTTAAACATGCATTGGAAATTGATAATCAATCTTGGAGAAAGCATAGTCATTTGATCATGTCTGATCTCTTTCTATAACTGCATTGTATACCTATCAAGCCCTTTAGTTGTAATCACTTTGATATGTTAGATGAAGCTCTTGTGGACTTCATCTCACCTAGATCATCCACTAAGGCTTGCAACATTACTACACAACAAAGAATAATCAATGCAATAACACCTCATTTTATCATTTACCTAGCTTCACAACAACCTGAAGTCCAAAAGAACCCATGCTTATCATAGGACCACCTCAAAACAAACCAAAAACTTTAGGTGCTATCTTAAATTTTGCAAGACAACTCACTAGTAATAATGTGTCACAACAACCAAGTTGCCACATAGTTGCTCATATAGATAACACAAGAAAAATAAGGCATTCAAGAAAATGTAAATCATTCCCACATTGATACCACTTCCACAACCTATATTTCCTAGTTCCCCTCAATTACCTCAACATAGTGGAAAGGAGTATGATCTTGTGGAACAACTCTGTAACACTCCTGCTAAGATTTCCTTGTGGGTTTTGATTCAAACATCACCAAATTACTATGGCATGCTTAAAATTCCTTACAATAAATTTTGGTCCCTCCTAATGCACAACCAAATGATGTAGCAACCCTAATTCAAGGTATGAACTTGGCCAATGTTGATATTGTCTTTCATCGAAGTAAATTACCTCCAGTGGATGTACAAAAACAAAATAATGCTTTAATGATATTAGTTGATATTAACAAAGTTGGGATTAGGCACACTCTTGTTGACAATGGTTTAGGACTTAATATTTGTAGTGTAAATATTTTGGATAAAATTAGAGTGGAGAATACTAAAATTCAACCAAATTCATTGTCCACTTGTGGTTTCAATAATGTAGGGAAACAACCGCTTGGTGTGATAACATTACCTGTCAAATTTGGATATGTTACTTTTTAAAACTCCTATCCATGTCATACCTCAGGAACTTTCATACAATATTCTCTTGGGTAGACCATAGATTCATGAAATTAATGCAGTGCCTTCAATGCTACATTATTTATTGAAATACACTTACAATAAAAATTTTTAAATGATAAAAGTTGATCCAAAATTCAAAAATTGTTTAGAAACCAAAAAGGGAATGAAAAGTCATTTGAGAACATTGATACTAACTTCAAAAGTGGAACCTCTAGAAAAAGAAGAAAAGGATGAACGTATTTCATCAGTGAAAAAGTTGTTGGATTACAATTGGGTTCATTAGATTTCACACCTACATTCATGGGGGAATACAAGATTACAGAAAAAGAAAGGAAAAAGAGAAATAATTTGTGGTTGTATTTGTGTATAGGTGAATTTCCTAGCCTAAGAGTGCAAAACAAACAAGAAATGAAAACAAGGAAAACACAAACAACACCTCAAGATTGGCCTAGTTTAATCTAAATGAAATGCAAGAAATTGAATTTTTTTACCTTGATTAGATTGATAAGTTGGTTGGCCCCTTGATTGCTTGATATGTGTGATCCTTAATGATAAGACAACATAAAACCTAGCTCTAAATTATGGTGAGATGATGAGGGATGCAATGGATATTGTGAGTGTTGTGATAGATGTAAGGTGAGAGCTCAAAGATGCAACAATGGAGGATGCTTGGATGCTAGGGTGCTAAGTGTGATTGATTACCAAATTATGAGATTGCCAAAGTGGATGATCATAATGGATCATTTTCCACCATTTTTACGAGAAAGGCCTCTAAAAAATGAAGGGTCAAGATTGAGCCATGATGGCAAAGATCAAGAGCTAGGGTGAGTTGATAACTCACAAGCCCTTACATCTTGACATTTGGCAGATGATGTGTAAAAGGGATGTTGATTTGAAGATGACATGGAGGTAGTTTTATGTACTTAGGGAATGGGAAATATCTCCTCATAAAGGAGGTCTTTTTCCACATGTGCATGAGAGGACATTTGAAGAATTAAAAATTCTTCAAAATCCTTATGGGGATGGGTGAAGGAATTTAAAATTCCTTAAAAATGCATTGGTCCAATAAATTTGAATTAAGAATTCACATGGGGAAGGGGTTGCCTTCTCCAAATGGAGAAATCATTTAATGTATTTGACTTAGGACTGATGGGGTCATTGTAATCCTCATCATATAATTTATCAATGCAAGGCGGTGTCCATGGTTGTATGCAAGAGATAAAGTAGAAAACTTGCTTGATAGTCTATTCTACTTGAAAAAATAAATCCTATTTGCATGAAAGGAAAGTTGCATGAAAATGAACTAATATAAGGAACACTTGCAAGAATTTAAAAGGATAAACTAATTCACACTTGCTAGAAATTAAAATATTTCTTGAATTCAAATTTACTATAAAAATTCAAGAAATACATTGCTTGGAATGAAACTAGAAACAAACCTATTTTCCTAGGCCAAAACAAAACTTTCTAATCCCCTCCCTTTTCTCTAATGATTACATTGTATCTATAGAATTTATACTCTATATCTATCCAACCAATTCACTAAGAATGTGGATCCAAGATCCTATTTTTGAGGGGTTGTTTACAAAACTCTTAAAAACTGAAGTTGTTGTCCTCCATCATGCCACTTTTGTCTCAGTCAATTTATGGCATGTACTAATTCTTCCCTGATGAAAATCATGCCAAATTCTCCAAAGGATTTTTATCCCTTGATGTCTACTTTCTAGATCATTTTGAATTTTTGAATTTTGTTGAGAAACGAGGGAGATATCATTGTTTTATTGAGACTGTATTTTTGAAAATTTTTGGGTGCCTGATTTGAAGGAAGTCTTCAAGTGTTGGCTATGAATGAAGGAATTATTCTTCAGTTTAGTTAACCAAATCATCGATCCTTAGCATGAATAGCATGCTACAATTATGCAACAATATCTGAGTGATGTGGTAACTTGATTTATCTTTGGTGGAAGAAGGAAGCATGCAATTTAATAACTGGGAGAGATCTTAAAACTTAACATGAAACAAATACTCATCCCATTAATTTAGGAATGAATGATGCTCCATGATTTTACGTGAATGTAGGAGTGTGCTAGGATTCTTCTCTATCTTCTCATTATTTCTTTAAAGCCTTCTATAGCTATCAAGAGTTAACTACTTCAAGTGTCTATGAAGCTTCTTCTTACCATGAGTTATTTAATAACTCATTTATTTGAATTATATCATCTCAAAAAATTCATGGATACATATTATAGGAAATTTGGATCACATTTAATTACTAAAAATAAACCAAACATTTTCTTTATATTCTACTTTAAACAAGTTAAAGAATTTTCATTCATTACTCAAATCCACTTTAACACTAATGCATTAGGAAGAAATAGATGATTTTCTTTAATAAAATATGAGAAAATTTATGGTCTCATCATCTCCCCCACACCTAAAATTTTGGAGATCCCTTTGCAACTCATAATGAGCCTTCAAATTCAATAAATTCATTTTTTTAGTATTCGCTTTGGGTAGCTCCTGAGAGCTCCTGAAAGCTCTTGATTAGCATTTTCTTCTTCTTCTTCTTTTTTGAGTGGATTGAGTAAAATTAAGAAAATTTAAATTGAATAAGAGTAAAATAATAAATTAAATACCTAATTTTATCTTAGTTTTCCACGAAACCATCATGCATGAGTTGTAGTGCACTTTCACCATGCTGCATGCAAAGAATTTCTTCAACTTTTGAGAGTTGCAACCTGAACTTTTACATTGAATACCAACTCAAATTGCTTCATCATTATTTTTGATGCACCAACTAGTCATCCATAATTCCAAAATATCTGCTACAGGTTTTTAGAGCAACAAATTGTATAGAAAAGTACATGCTTATAGCCTTAGAGAAGAGGAAATATCATGTGAAAAGCACTTATTTGCAAAAATAAAACATACCCTAACCTACTCTACTTAATGATGTAGAGAGTTTACACAACCATTAATTGAATCTGAAGAATATCTTCCCTTTCTTAAAGTATGTTTTCATGCGTTCAATTTTTTGAGAGAAGAGAATGAAAAGAAGATAACAAAAACTTTGAAACTCAATGCTTCACCTTCCTTTGAAGTGGAAACCTTCTCCATGATTTATTATTCTAGCAAATACATGGGCTAATTAGAGAGATATTGTAATCCTTCCTTCTGATTTGTTGCATGCATGATTGGAAATAACTTCTTGTTCTTCCAATCTCTGATTGGGAAACCCTCCTTTGACTTCAAAAATCTTATTGGGCAGCCATTCTTGGACTTTGAAGGTCTCCAAATAAGTCTCTTTTTAGCAAGATTTTGTAATGAAGATAAGATCTCTTCATTATATTCTGCACCTTTTGCAAACAATAATACATCAATTATTTCCTTAAATAAATATCCTTTGTTAGGATTTGGAGTGATGGACCTCCAACCAAGGATATTTTGAAAAAAAAATAACAGGTTTTTTCTATAGATCTACAATTTGGGGGTTTTGATTTTAAATTTTGGGGGGGATTTTGAAAGACAAATCTTTCTTGAAGAACTTCTAAATCTAAAAGGCTGCCAAACTGGTTTTCCTAATTCCCTAATGACACCTGTCCTCGACAATGACACCAAAAATGATGGGGTTATTGTAATCCTCCTTATATAATTTATCGATCCAAGGTGGTGTCCATGGCTATATGCAAGAGAGAAAGTATACAACTTGTTTGATACTCTATTCTACTTGCAGAAATAAATCCTATTTGCATGAAATGAAAGTTGCATGAAAATGAACTAATCTAAGGAACACTTGCAAGAATTGAAAAGGATAAACTACTTCACACTTATTGGAAATGAAAATATTTCTTGAATTCAAATTTACTCTAAAAATTCTAGAAATACATTGCTTGGAATGAAACTAGAAACTATCCTATTTCCTCAAGACAAAACAAGCCTTTCTAATTCCCTCCCTTTTCTCCATTGATTACATTGTATTTATAGAATTTATATTATATATCTATCCAACTAATTCACTAAGAATGTGGATCCAAGATCCTTTTTTTGAGGGGTCGTTTACAAAACTCTAAAAACTAAAGTTGTTGTCCTCTATCACACCACTTTTATCTCAGTTGATTTCTCACACATACTACTCCTTCCTTGATGTAAATCACACCAAATTCTCAAAAGGGTTTTTATCCCTCTAAATCTAATTTCCAGATCATTTTGAATTTTTGAATTTTATTGAGAAACGAGGGAGATATCGTTGTTTTACTAAGACTGCTTTTTTGACAATTTTTGGGCGCTTGATTTGAAGGAAGTCTTCAAGTGTTGTACGTGAATGAAGGAATTATTCTTCAGTTCAGTCAACCAAATCATTGATCCTTAGCATGAATAACATGCTACAATCGTGTAACAATATTTGAGTGATGTGGGAACTTGAGTTATCTTTGTTGGAAGAAGGAAGCATGAAATTTAATAACTGTGAGAGATCTTAAAACTCAACATGAAACAAATACTCATCCCATTAATTTAGGAATGATTGATGCTCCATGATTTTTCATGAATGTAGGAGTGTGCTAGGATTCTTCTCTATCTTCTCATTATTTCTTCAAAGCCTTCTAGATCTATCAAGATTTAACTACTTCAAGTTTCTAGAGCTCTCTGCTCCAAGTGTCTATGAAGCTTCTTCTTACCATGATTTATTTAATAACTCATTTATCTGCATTATATCATCTTAAAGACTTCATGGAGACATATTAGAGGAAATTTGGATCACATTTAATTATTAAAAATAAACTAAACATTTATTATATATTCTACTTTAAACAAGTTAAAGAACTTTCAATCATTACTCAAATCCACTATAACACTAATGCATTAGGAAGAAATAGATGTTTTCTTTGATAAAATATGAGGCAATTTATGGTCTCATTAAGGACATATGCCATAAATGGCATGGCGATTAGGTTGAGCTAAGTAGGTGGTTAAGGTTGTGCAAATGTGGGATTAGGTAGGCTAATGACAGATTAGGAACAAGTGGGAGATTCTGGAGAATGTGACCCTAATGATTATTAGGGGTGTGCACATCCTAATCATAGATTAATTAGGTTAATCTATATTAGAGAGAATTATGGAGGATGCGACATGAGGAGAGAGGAAAATGAATTAAAAATTAATTTAATTCATAAAATCCAAAGTGACTAAATTAAATAAATTGGGATATTTATTTAATTAAGAGATGAAAGAGATAAGCTATTCAATTGATTTATTAAATGCCTAAGGGGGCATTAGGATAGAAGGAAATATTAATCAAACAAAGAGTTATTTAATTAATATGGATGAAGGATGCAAGATAGAAGAATACAAGAGTGAATTTGACCATATGGGGGTTGTCAAATTCAAGTGTCTAAATTTTTCCGCTCTTCAAAATGCTATTAGAATAATAGTGTTTTGAAGAAAAATAAAACACAAATGACTCAAAAGAAGAAAATAATGGTTGATGATGCCCCAGTATCGATGGAAAATAGATAGAAAGGAAATATGGAGGAAAATGGTATGCTCCCTTGACAGGGTGGATTGGGAAGAAAAAGGGGCCCTGGATGACTTCGTGATATGAAGAAATGGAGGGCACCATGCGATAGAGTGTGAAAAACCATGACGAATGAATTTTGAACTGAGGAGAATAGACTAACGGGGTGTGATTGGCAGCCCTTAGAAGAAAAGGGGTGAATGAATTAATTAAAGGTTAATTAAAGGGTAAAATTACCCAAAAATTAATAGGCTAACTATGGTTAAAAATGATAATTATAGAAATAGTAAATTTGAAAAATTACTATTCACCTAATTCTCATTTGTACACTTGGTAGTGGACTAAGTGAGAGAGAGAGAGAGAGAGAGAGAGAGAGAGAGAGAGAGAGATGAGGATGGTTGATAGATCAAGTAGTGATGAGGCATTCACAGATGATGAGATGATCCACCAAGGTGAGGAGGTACAAAATTTCTACTATGAGAATGTGGTACCTTGCCAGGTAGTGTTGATGGTTGTTTTGCACTTTCTCAATATAGGCAACACACAAGTATGCTACCTCTCTTAAAGGATAACTTCCTAAAAACAACTTGCAAAAAATTATCCCAAGGTCTCTCGGGTGTTGGGTCATGACTTGTAAAATATCTCAATGGTTTGATGTGATTTGCTGGTAATCACAAAGGGTATTTATGGTTCACTAAGTTGGAGGTAATTGGGTCTTCAAAAAGAGTTTGTGAAATTATAGAAACGGGATGCTATTGCTGCAGATTCAAAAACAACAATCTAAAATTCCATATTCAACATCATATTTAGCTTTTAAAGGATGTTATAATATTGTTTTAACTTCTATTCTCAAAGAAAAGTCAAAAGGGAAAAGGGATGAGAGAGTTCCTAGACCTGTAACTAATGATGAACAGTGGAAAACCTTCCCAAATACTAAGTTTCACTTAACCAAAATGTCTCATAGTCTCATGAAACTAGTGCTATCTTCTAAGGTCTATAGATTTTCAGCCATTCATTCACCATAAAGCATGAATAAAAGAAGAAGTTTAAGTGCAACAATGGATTAATGTGCAAACTACCTTTACACTATTGTTCATCATCAATAAACAACAAAAAGAATGAACAAGAAAGGCATCAACACAATAGCATTCTTCAACATCAATGAATAAAATGAACTAAAATTACTAAAGGTAATTCTAAAACACCAAGAACATCAAAGTAACTGTTAACTAAATCTGTCACATGCAACATGTGAGAAACATAAGAATCCACCAAAACAATGAAATTTTAGTGAAATTTTTGTAGCATGTCTTTACAACAACTCAACTCTCTTATTGAAAATGAGAGGGGATCCCCTATTTGTAGTTTTCAAAAAGTGAATGGCCAAGATTTACTTTCATTATGTGGCCAAGATTCATTTACATTAGGGTTTCACCTACCTCCAAATATATAGGAATATAAAATACGTCTTTTGTCTTATTCCTATTTTGTCTTGTAGTGGTTACATTTGTAGAATTTTTGTCTTGTAATGGTAGCCTTCATCTTCCAACTACACTATCACAAAATCATCATCTATCACTGGATTTCCTTCATTTTTCTATTGGGTGGCATACTCCAAAAATTTCCCAATCAGCTTGAAGTTTATCCCATTCCATAATATTAGATTGGACCACTTGGAAGGATAGCTTCTTGAATCTTCTAGTGATTTTTTCCCAGTGCTTGGTGCATTTGCGTGTGGCCTTGACTATTTGTTCAGATTGGGTGAACACTCTTGTATTGAATACCATGAAGTCAAGCATGAGTGCATTAGCAGCTCCCTATTCCATTTTTTATGGAAAAGAGGCCTAGTCTTTTCTGGATCGAGTTCAAGGGATGGCATCTCATAATCCATCATAAATTTAAGGTAATCCTCGTTGTTTGTCTTATGCTCGGCCACCCATTCTAGTTCAAGATCCACCTCATGCAATATTCTTTCCAAGATGTCCCTCTAGTGATCCAAGCTCATCTTCCAAGTTTCCACAAACCAACAATCATCCTTAGGAAACACTAATTATTTCCCCCACATGCCTCAGGCATCTTAAGAATGGCCTCGAGATTAGGATAAGTGATCCTATATAGCTCAGTAAACCATTGACATATTTTTTTGTGCCTTCTAGCTAATTTTGTAAATCCCTAATTTTGTTTATCATTCTAGCAGCATGGTGGATGCCCATATCACCATTATACACCACCTGTTGGAACCATTTTGTTGTGACCTTAGTCTAGTTCTTCATTTTTTCCATCTATGTGAGTTCTTGAGAAAGGAGTGGGGGCGTGAAGGATGTCGTCAGGGGCTCTTCTTCCTCTAAGGATGTCCATTGCTGAATATAGGTGGTGAGATCTACCACTTGTGCCTTTAGTTCTTCCTTCATGGACTTATCCTTGTTCATTTTTTGTACTATTGTTTCCACTGATCCTTGGATTTCCTCAATTTTTTGCTCCCTAATTGTTGGGCCCAAGTTGATAGTAGAGATGTTGTAACTTACCCTTCTCCTTGATTTGTTATCGAGGCTACCAGGAGATATCCATTAAAGGATGACAAAGATAAGACAGTGGCCCATACACAACAACCCACACGGCCAGGTCTGCAAGGTAGTTTGGAATTGAATTTTTCATTTGGAGAGACTCGAGTGGTAGAGAAGAATGCAGGTTCCACCATGTGGAAGGAAGTCGGATCACGTACATTTGGCAAATGGTGATCATAGGATAGTGGACTGCAGGCGGTGGCCCATGAGGGAAACTCTACAATGCGTTATACTTGGTCATTTTAGTTCCAAATTCCTAGAGGGAAAGGTTGGGGTCAGAGTCCGTAGAGTGGACTGACATGGGCCCCTAGATATTTGTGAATGATAGTGGTGATGGGGTGGTCCACAGATGGACCCTTGCAAGGCTTGATTTGCAAGAATTGAAGATTTGGCATTTTGGTTCGTGTGGATCTTGATGACAAGGAGGAATGTGGTGCTTGTGGTGCAAGTGGGAGAAAGAGCTTTGTAGTTTGGGATGACATTGAAAGGAGTGGTGAAGAGTGGTTGGAAGTATGCATAGAGCATTCCACAAGGATACAGGTCTAATTTTATTGCTCGGTGACATTGGACTTAGCGAAGCTTGCAACGTGGGAAGTAGGCACAAGATGGCTATTTTGGAATGGTAGCAAGGTGAGGGCTGCCCACATGCAACGTCCCACAAAAGAGGATTCACAAAGGATTGGAGACTTAGTTTTTCCACCTAAGTGTTTGGAGCTCATAGTTTAGCAAAGCAGCGAAAGGGAAATGCCCACCCACATGCAAAAATCTATGAGAACGGACCCGCCAGGCCACGAGGATCAAGTTCTTTGTTTTGGGTTTTAAGTTGCTCCAACAGTAGTGACAAGGATGTGGGACATAAGGGCCTTGTGGATCTAGTGAAGAATGACCACAAGAAGGAAATTTTTTGCAAGGCCTAAGAAGCCAATTTTGAGGGGTTTTCAGGGATTTCTTTACATTGGTTTGTGTAGAATTCGAAGGTCATTTAGCCATCCTAAAAGATTTTAAGAGTTTTCTTTAAGATTTTAGCATCTTGGAAATTTAACTCAAAAAGATGTTTTTGGGCTTAGTGGCATCGGTCATACCTAGAATTCACAAAGAAATTGATGAATATCACGCCTTGAATCTTTATGGAGGTTGTGCAAGCGCGACGCAAGTGGTAGTCTCATGCTCTAAGTTTTTTTGAAATGGTAGGGTTAAAATGATAGGTCAAATGACCTATTTAGAGGAAAATTGGCATTTATGACCCCTCATTGAATGTGGGTATGGCAGTAGTTGAAGTAGGTGGAGCAATTTTCAAAAGAGTGATAGTGGGAACACCAGATCCCGTGAGGCAGGTGGAACCCTAGCCACAACCATTGGGTGGTCGGTGAAAAGAGGCGGCCACAGGGGATGTGAGGCCCACCATGTGCACAGACATCTCGGGTTGGGCACTAGGAAATGGTGAAAGCAAGGTAGCAACACACAAGGATTAGCCTACAACTATGGAGTCGTAAGACTCAAAGGACGCCAGTAGTGAAAGGAAAGGGGAATCTGCCAAGGGAACCCCACATAAGCTAGAGACGGAAATTTTTGGGTGGTGACTATGGTCAACTAAGGATGATGAATTTTAGGGCCCATGACCACTTAGCTTAAAATTTAGGGGGCATGCAAAATGAGGCAAAAAAAAAAGTAACCCAACAAAGGTGAAAAGAAAGGGTCCCCATTTCAAATGGGGTGTGTGTGTTGTAGGCACAACAAATGGTGACTCTACTGGGAGAATGCTCCTAAGCATTCTAAGGATAAAGATTCATTCAGAACCCAAAATATATGGTTTTGTAGACCAAGAGCCAGTTTCTTTAGTTGAACTAGGAACTCGAAGGAGGATGAGATACTTAATTGAATCAAGTCACAAGAATATATTGGAAGTGTGTGCATAGTGAAATCATTCCCTTTCCTCAAAGATTGTACAAATAACCTTCAGTCAGGCAAGGCAAGATAAGTAAGTTATCTAACCCCAAAAGCAACCTGGATATTGCTCTCCTACCAACTAGGTGTCCATAGCTCTGACGAAGTTTTCAATGTGACCCCATGAACATTGACATATTGCTAGTCAGGCGTCCATAGCCTCGATAGAGTAATTCATATACCCATAGAGTAGCATGTTTTAAATTTCCTTCTTTTCTTTTTCTTTTCATTTTGTGATATTTTCTTCTGTGAACTTTTCTCTTTGCTCAACTATGTAAACACCAAAGCTTATGGTGGGTTTGGAATCACAATGGAAACTAGAGCAGACTTAAGATTTTTAACTTTCCAAGCCCTCCTAAGAACTATTGCACAACTCTTTAGAAATAATTTAAAGTGTGTTTTTTTGTATGATCTGAGATAAGTGTAAGAAGATTCAAATAAGGATTCATTCCTAGGTCAAGTCAGTGTTCTGATGAGGAAACCAACTCCATGGAGGTGGTCAAAGACCAATAGTTTAGAGTGAAGATCTATCCAAAGAACAAACTAGAGTAGGAAACAAGGTGAACCATTCATCAAACCAAGCACAACCACCACATCAAGAACGAAAAAACACCCTCGAAAAAAATAAACAGTCGAGAAAACAAGCAATAATGAAAAAAAGGGAAACCTAAGCTAACCTATATACAACTATATACAAAGGAAAGCCTTGAAATCTCAGGCAAGGAAATAATGCTTGAGATACTGCATGTTGACAGGCAACAAGACCTCCTCTCTAGTGAGTGTCCTAAGGCAAAAGGTATTATCTCCTAATTTTTTTGAAATTTGAAAGGGGCCAAGCCGGAGCTTGTCGAATTTTTCATGTCCCCCTTTCCTTTCATGGGCCTTGTCTCAAAAAAGGACTAAATAAAAAATTCCAAAGGCCTTGAATTTTTCTCGATAGTTGAACCATTGTTTCACTATGCTCTGATGTTTTTCAAAATTTTCTATCACCTTATCACATACATCTTCTAAATGCAACAGTTTAGTGAGGTGAGCCTCTTAGTGCTCTCTCTCCTCATAGTATGTGTTGAGAAAATAGAGTGTGGGGATTTTGAGGTGAACAGGGAAAACAAGATCTAGGCCATAGATGAGATAGAATGGGGAATTCCCTAGGGAAGCCTTGTGGTGAGTACGATTTGTCTAGAGGGAAAAATTCAACTGGGTGTGCTAGTCTTTGGGGTTCTTGTCAAGTAGCTTACAGATGAAGTCAATAGGTTCTTGTTTGTGGATTCGGCTAGACAGTTTCCTTGAGGGTAATAATTGGACAATAACTTGAGTGCAATCCCAAAAGAAAAATCCCAACTAGAAAATTCAATAGATGCGAATGTAGGTCCATTATCACACACAAAAGCAAAGAGCCAACCAAAGCAATTTAAAATAAAGCTTTCAAGAAAATTTGTAACTACTCCAGTTGTACACTACCTACATGGCATAGCTTCACTCCATCTAGTGAAATAATCAGTAGTGGTCAAAATTTACCTGTGGCATATAGAGGATGGAGCATTTATTAGACCAATAAAGTCAATCCCTTATTGGAAAAAATGCCTCACCTCAAGAACCGGGTGGATGGAACAATGACATGTTTTTCCCCAAGGGTAGTAGTTTGGAAAATGTGGCAAGATCTAACATGGTTTTGAGCATCTTTAAACAAGGTTGGCCAGTAATAACCAACCCATAGGATTTTATGGGCCATTGAAGGGCTTGATCCATGGCCTATACCAAATTTTTCATGACACCGCCTCATCACTTCTACAGCTTCTTCCTTTCCCAAACATCTAAGATAGATTCCTTCATGATTCCTTTTGTATAAAATAGATCCTTGCATCATGTAGCTACTGCTTTTAAACATTAGAGAATTATTTTGTACTACTAATAATTGGGATGGAAACTTATTATTGAACAAATAATAAATCACATCATCATACCATTCCTCGAGGGAAACTTCCTCTAGTTGGTACTACTGCACGGTGAGTTCAGGGCCTATTTCAGCTATGGTTTTGGCTATCTTTCAAGTGAGGGCCTACCCTTGGACTAGGTCTATGGGCTGAATCTTCATTTCATACTATTGTAGTAAGGTGACCCACTTGGCTCTTCTTTCTCCCAACTCATTTTGCATTAGCAAAGTTTTAAGTATCAGATCAGGCAGGATCGTGAATACTTTGTTCTACAAAATGTAGCCCCAAAATTTATTAACTCCTCTAACCAATGAATATGCCTATTTCTCAACATTATGATACCTTAACTCTACATATTTCAGTAGGGAACTCATAAAAGCAATAGGGTGTTCACTTCCTTTGTCACCTTTATGAGTCAATATGCTGGCACAAGAGGTGATCTGAAGCGAATGAATAGATGTAAAACAACTTCAGGTAATTTGGGTTGACTAGCATTGGTGCATCAGTGATTGCTTTCTTGATTTATTCAAATGATAAGCATGGTTTCTGACATCCATTGAACTGTGGTATCTTGTTTCAGCATAGTGTTTAGTGGCTTGACTATTCTAAAAAAGCCTGTGATGAATTTTCTGACAAAGTTTATCTTTCCAAAGAAATATTTCAACTCTTTCTTATTGCTCGAAAGCTTAATTTTTAGAATAGATTGAATGCGTTCAAGATCTAATGAGATTCCTTTTTCTAAGATCACATGTCCTAGAAACTTGCCCTCCATGACTCCAAAGGTACATTTCTTCGAATTCGGGGAAATTCCAAACTCTCTGCACTTCTAGAAGACCTTACATAAGTCAAAGATGTGATCACCTCTTTTCTTTGAGAACACTATAAGATCATCCATATAGATGATGATGCATTTTCCAATTAGGTCCTTGAAGGAAATATCCATGGCATGTTGGAAGGTTGCACCGATGTTGATTAATCTAAATGAAATCATTCTATATGCAAAGGTTCCCCACTTGGTGGTGAATTATGTTTTATGCCTATCTTCATATTGTACCATCACCTAGTTGTATCCTGAATACCCACCCAAGAAGGACATCATCTGAGATCTATTTACTTTTTGCAATACCTCTTCTAGTGAGGGAACCAAGTAGTTATCTTTCTCTGAGGCTCTATTCAAGTTGTGGAAGTCTACACACACCCTGATTTCTCTATTATTTTTCCTAAATGGAACCAGGTTTTCCACCCATGTAGAGTGTCTAACTAGGAATATGATTCTGGAAGACAACAAATTCTGAACTTCCTTGTAGATGATGGGCTCTAGTATGGCATTGATTGGGAATTTTCATTGCCTAAGAGGTCTCACATCTGACCTGAGAGGAATGGTGTCAGTGATGATTAAGGTATCATAAATTTTCAAGTCTTCATAACTCTAGGAAATAATGTCATGATATGTGCACAAGGAATCAATGATCCCATTCCTTTCTTCTAGTGTGCACACTTTGGCAATAAAAACATTCTTAACTTATTTAGTTATTCCCATGTTATGTGCATTCTACTAATTATTAATGGAGTCCCATTTTTTTTACTAATCATGATTCGTTATCTAATCTAGGTCAAATATCTGCTCTAACTAGACCATACCTTGTGGTATTGTGTTTGTTTTGAGATTGATAAAACCCTCTATGTCTAATTCAGCCTCTTTAGGCTCTATTTCATTAATGATTTGAGTTGCAAACACATTAGAGCTTGTGATGAAATCCAATATATGCTTTTCATCATTAAACACCTGAAAATTGGTGATGTTGTTTGGTATTGATGAAGTGGAAGTAAGTTTGATGATGAGTTTTTTTAAGCCAATTAGGGAGAGTGACTTCAAGGTACTAGCCGTGTGGGCTAAGGCATCAAGAGTGTGATTCTTGAAATGAGGGATCAACTAGATTTTAAATGCATCTAAGCCTTCTATAAGATCTCATACCCTATGCCTATAGTTTTAAAAAATTCTATCATGGCAAGAGTACAATTTCCTTACTTGTTTTACAACTAGCTTGGAGTCACCAAATACTTGAAGCATTTTAACTTTTTTTCTTAACACCATCAAGAGATCAGCAACTAATTCTTCATATTCTGCTACATTACTGGTGCAATAAAATTGAAGCCTATGGGTGGAAAAGTACGTCTTACCTATAGGACTAATTATTTTGAATCCAGCTCTAGCTCCTTGCTTGGACTTGGACCCATCAAAATGCAGCATCCAAAACCTAGGTGAATCCTTGATCTTGGGACTTACTAAGCATGCTTCTTTTCTCAATAGTACATTTGCCTCTACATTCTTGGATGACTACATGGATTTAGCATCGTTTTGATTTGGCTGCATTATTTTAAATTCCCCCTTTGGGGTGACTTGTCATTTAATATGCTCAATTTTTTTTGGCACAAGCAACATTCAAATTCTGAGTGGGAAGCATTGTGTACCCTACACCAACTGGGTAATAGGAGCTCTTGAAAGTTCATTCTAGCACCCAGGTTCAATTGATATTGTACACATTTATCCATGAAATCTTAGAAGCAATCCATCAATCCAAGATTACCATCTTCATAGTATTCTTCATCATTTGATTCAATTAACACCTCTGTACTTTGAGGCATGCAGGTTAAGTTGGTAGATGGACTATATTACATAAGGGGGACCTCTTCAGTGATCTCTTCTTCATGATATTCCTAATCATCCAGATAATCCAAGGGATAGTAATTTCCCAATTCTATTTTGACAAATAATACCTCATTTGTGTTGTTATATTCAACGATCATAAATTTCATGCGGGGCTCCTGATCAATACGAATGTGGTTTGGCAATGCTTTCCATGCCAAACATAGGTGGGAATAGTATGTGGCCACATATCCATTTAGTGCCCAAGTGAAATCCCTACCTAATATGATGTTGTACGTGTTAGGAATATCAACAACTTGAATATCAATCGTTTGTTGCACCCTTGAATTATCATCAATCTACATAGGTACTCTATTGATTTCTCCAACTATGTTGATCTACGTTTTGTCTAGTTGTGTTACCTTTTTGGGGAGGGGTTCATAAGTATCCCCAAAGCTTTGTACACTACCAAAGACATGGCATTGGTGGAGGATCTCGAATCAAGAAAGTAGTTATGCAGATTTTCTCCAAAAATTATGATTGTGGTCAGAAAGGGAGGGGTCTCTAACTTCCCTTAGAATAACCCCCCTAAAATTTCAACTTGGGACACTTGACCCTTATCTCTATCATTTTTCTTATTTTGGGTTTGTGCTTGATCCCGTTCTTTAGAAAGTTGTTTGTTTGCTTGTTGATTTGAAGGTTTATATGTTTTCTTTCAAAAAAAATGTCGGATTATCGGCTCATTTTGTGAATCATCAAAAGAGACCCTCTTCGTGGGAACTTGTATGGCTGGTTTAGATGAGGTAGTCCTATAGAGCATTTGAAAAAAATAATTCTTGACTACTAGGACTTTAAGCAATTTCAAGCCGGACAAGCTCAGCTTGACCTTCTTAAATTCTTCTACTACATACTCCCCCATTTGTTCTATATCAGCTTCAAAAGATTTATCTTGGGAAGAGCTGGTAAGCTAACCTTAGGTTTGGCCCTATTGCCTATTCTTGTTAAAGTATTGAGTTTGAACATGAGGGTAACCTGGGTTATTACTAGAATTTGGGTTAGGAGGAATGCTAAATTTGTTTGGTGGAGTAGAGGCTATGAAATAGCCTCCCACTTGTCTATTTCTCAAATTGTATGGAGTTAACCTTTGGTGAAACATATAAAAATGTTCCTTACGTGGTTCTTCCTCATCCACTAGAACATTGTCTACTAAATTCAAGAGCTAGGATAAAGGAATTTTATTACTTATCTCTTTTACTTCTTTGTCCTTTGGGGCAATGGTCTCCTTCTTAGATACATTTCTTTCACCCTTCAAGAAAGGAGATTGATTAACCACAAGCATAGATGAATTGTATGGATTATAAGGAACTAGGTCCCAACATCCTAAATTGTCAATGGAATTTTGAACCTCCACTTGGAAGATCTCGATGGTTTTTTGGAACTCTGAATAATCTAACTCTGAATGCCTACTCATCTTATGTATGCGACACCAGCCGAATAAGGCAGCCTCTACTAGGTATACCCTGCTTGTCATTTTGTCACTATTGCTTGGTTGGTCAAGAGGTGTGAGAATTCCACCATTGTTTAGCCTTGTATTCTATGTTCGACTCTGTCTTTGTGATGGCCTTCTTTCAATGTTCTATCCTAAATTCTTCCCTCTTTCATAATTCTATCTAGAAGAAGCACCCATGTCGTGATTATCATGATTGTCCCAATTGAGATTAGCTTGAATGCTTCATTAAGATGCCTGTAACTGGTTATTCTAATTCCTCAAGTATATTATTTTAGTTGACATCTTCTTGACCAATTCTGTCAACTCATTGATGAGATCTCTTTCTACACTGCTTGGCTGTGAAGTTAAACTCTAAAGAAAAACCAGTTGTACTACTGGTTGGTTCTACTGAGTAGGTGTGAACTCTAAAATTTGAAGGTATGCAGTCACTTGGGGCTACTAAGTGTAAGCATTTTTCTGTTGTGGTTGTAGGTATTGAGGCATGAGAGGCATCTAGTTTAATGGTTGCCTCGGCTAAGGAACTATAGGGAGCTTCAAAACTTGATTCATTAAGGGTGTTTGATGTGCCAGAGCATGAGTGAGGCCTTGAATTTGATTCAGATGTGTAGAAGACTAGTGATGTGTTGTCCTAAATTAGTGCTTGTTGTGACCACTTCTACGTAGGCATCCACCAACCTAGCTAGCGGTGGATGCATTCTTCTCACCAATATGGAAGTGAGGTTGTCCAAGGTTGCATAGTCTACTAGGTGGGCATAAGGATCATCAACCACATAGAGAATCTACAACCTCATATATGCTCTATAGAATTTTTCATTAAATGAGCTGATCAGTTCATTGAATTCTCTTTGAATGACCATGAACTACTGATACAACTTAGAGGGGCTGATCGGGATCTTGAATTTCTTCAAGAAATCATTCTTTAATAGGTCTCAAGTGGTTATGGTTCCTGTTGGAAAGTGAATGTAACAATAGAAGGCCTCATCCCCAATGAGTAAGGGAAGAGTCGACAGACCATGTCTTCATGTTCAATCTGCATATCCTTCAAGGCTATTTGAAAGATCTTAATGTGCTCTTTTTCTATCCTTTGCAGATCCCGAGGATGGAACTTAGTGCAAAATCCCTCTAGATTCGTGGGCATATTATGATAATCATTGAAGGAAAAATGAGATAGATTTTTACCCAACCATGCCATGGGAGGTAGAGGTGGAGGAGGGTGTGCCAAAGTGACTTGGGGCTGCAAAGGGGCAGCAATTTTTGGGACAACACCTTGGAAGGGAGGTGTTGGGAAAGGGGCAACACCTTGGCTATGGGAGATGGAGGTATGGGAGGCAATTTGGAGTGGTTGAGAAGAGGAAGGGGTTGCCAAAGGTGAAGGAGAAGGTGAGGGCGAATGGATGGATGGAGAAGGTGAGGATGGAGGTGAAGTGGGCTGATCTTATGTTCCTAAGGAAGAGGCTTCCCCTCTCTTAGCTATCTTATCCTTGGTAGGGGGTGGTAGCTCTTCGAAATCCCCTTTATTTGGTGTAGATATTAGCACTCTATGGAACCTCTCAAGGGAGAAGGAACCAATTCAATCCAACTCAACAATAAGGAAACCCTCCTTATAGTTATAGTTCTATTGATGGATGTTTTGGCACTTTCTCAGCATAGGCAACACATAAGTATGCTACGTCTCTTGAAAGATAACTTCCTACAAACAAGTTGCAGAAAATTATCCCAAGGTCTCTTAGGTGTCAGGTCATGACTTACAAAAATAGCTCAGTGGTTTGATATGATTTGATGGTAATCACAAAGGGAATTTATGGTTCACTAAGTTGGAGGGAATTGGGTCTTCAAATGGATTTTTTGAAATTTTTGAAATGAGATTCTATTGTTGCAGATTCAAAATAGTAGTCTAAATCTCCATATTCAACATCAAATTTAGCTTTTAAAGGATGTTATAATCTTGTTTTAACTTCTATTCTCAAAGGAAAATTCAAAAGGGAAAAGGAATGAGAGAATTACTAGACCTGCAACTAATGATGAACAATTCCAAGGGAGGATGCTACAGTGGACAACCTTCCCAAATACTAAGTTCCACTTAACCAAAATGTCTCATAGTCTCATGAAACTAGTGTTATCTTCTAAGGTTTGTAGATTTTCAACTATTCATTCACCAAAAAGCATGAATAAAAGATGAATTTTAAGTGCAGCAATGAATTAATGTTTAGACTAGCTTTACATTGTTGTCCATCATCAATAAACAATAAAAAGCATGAACAAGAAAGGGATCAAGACAATAGCATTCTTCAACATCAATGAACAACATGATCTAAAATTACTAAAGGCAATTATAAAAAACTAAGAATAGAAAAGTAAATGTTAACTAAATCTATCAACTTAGAGAACATGAACCATGCAACATGTGAGAAACACAAGAATCTACCAAAATAATGAAATTCTATTGAAATTTTTGCAGCATGTCTTTACAACAACTCAACTCTCTTGTTGAAAATAAGAGGGGCCCCCCTATTTATAGTTTTCAAAAAGTGAAATGAATGGCCAAGATTTACTTTCATTGTGTGGCCAAGGTTCATTTATATTAGGATTTCACCTACCCCCAAATAAATAGGAATATAAAATATATCTTTTGTCTTATTCCTATTTTCTCCTGTAGTGGCAGCCTTCCTCTTCCAGCTACACTGTCAGGAACTCATCATCTATCATTGGCTTTCCTTCATTTTTTTGTTGGGTGGCATACTCCACAAATTTCCCAATAAAAGCTTGAAGTTTATCCCATTCCATAATATCATATTGTGGCAACTGGAAGGATAACTTATTGAATCTTCCAATGATCTATTCCTAGTGCTTGGTGCATTTGGGCATGGCCTTGACTATTTGTTTGGATTGGGTGAACGCTCTTGCAGAAAAATCCGTGAAGGCAAGCATGAGTGCATCAGCTGCTCCTTGTTCCATCATTTTAAGGAAAAGAGGCGCAATATTTTCTAGATCGAGTTCAAGGGCTGGCATCTCATAATCCATCATCAGTTTAAGGTAATCCTTATTGTCTATCCTATGCTCAACCACCCATTCAAGGTCAAGATCCACCTCATGCAATACTCTTTCCAAGATGTCCCTCCAATGATCCAATATCATCTTCTAGGTTTCCACAAGCTAGAAATCATCCTTAGGCAGTGCTAATTCTTTACCCCACATGCTCTCAGGAATCTTAAGAACAGCCTTGAGCTTAGGATAAGTGATCTGATACAACTCACTAAACCAAAAACATATCTTTTCCATGACTTCTAGCTACTTTTATAAATACCTAAATTTGTTAATCACTCTAGTAGCATGGCGGATGCCCATATCACCATTATACATGATCTAGGAGGATCCAAAAGACCTTAAAAATTCACAATCTCATAATCATATGGAACCAACTCCATCACATAGGGCTCACCTACACGTTCCCGACACAACTTGAATCATGTCAAAAGGAGACCGTATGCTTGAGATATGCTTGGTCAAAGTTCAGGTCAAATCAGGTATATGGGGCGTTAGAAAGGAAAAAAAAATGATCATCTCAAAAATTGTCAAAAGTCACATCATGTCGAAGATCTCATTGCCATGATTTTGACACCATTTGTTTCATCGAAAACGGAGCTTGGATGGAAAAATTATGACCGGTCAAAGTTTTGGTTAAACTTGGTCAAAATGGTGATATGGCATCACCAAAGCTTGACACTTGGTAGGACATGTGGCATATGCCATGGCAGGAGTAGTGAGCTGGCATAAATATGGATTAAACCATAATTATTAAAGGTAAAAAAATGAATGGTTTAAAAAAATAAAATAAGGAGAATTTAGTGGGATTTGATCCCTTAACCCATGTCTGAAAATCCTCTTGCCTTGCCCATAAAACAAGGAGAGAAATAAAGCCCGTAAACTCATATTTCAACAAATTAACCCCTTTAACCACCTTTCTCATATTTCAACGAATTATAATTTTTTAATGAGTTTAAAATAATTGGTTAAAGGATTTTAAGGGAATCTTTAGGGTGAAAATGATGAAACTCATTTTAAAAAAGATTTAAAGATTAAAGGGCTCAATATAGGTGATATGGAGAGATATGGAAATAATTTGGTTTAACCCCCTAATTAGAATTTATAAATTTATTTAAAGGGGGGATTTTTCTCTTGTAAGGGAAATCAATTATTTTTTATTAGAAATTATTGAAAATTCTTTTAGAGAGAATAATTATATTATTGAGAAATTATTGGAAAAGGTGGAGAGAATTAGAATGCTAATAGAGAATTTGATTTCCTTTTGAGAGGAATAGTTACAAGGTGTTGATTATTACACCAAAGTTGTAAAGAAGAGAGAGACTGTGAGGAATTTTTGTGCAATTTTGGAGCTTGCATATTGTAACAAGGCATTTTCATTGCTTGGTGATATTAATAAAGCAGTCTACCTTGAGAAGCGGACCCAGAGACGTAGTCCTGATTGGACAAAATCCATTACCAAGCTTGTGTTCCTCTCTTTCTTTGTCTTTTCATTCTTCTCTATCTTGTCTTTCATTCTTTTAGTTTTAATTCCTTATGTTGATTTCTAATTACAACATTATAGTAATTATTCAATTTCCTTAATTTATGTAAAAGTGAACCTAGTCTATAATTTCAATAGTTAAACAACATAGTCACACAATTCTATCTAGATCGGGGATAATTGTAATTAAGGCTAAATACATTTGAATTGTAAACCTCTAATTATGGATCAAAGTGGTATCAGAGCCTATTTTACAGGAAATTTAAGAAGTGAATGTTAACCAAGTTGAAGCTGAAGCAAGGAGAAGGTGCACTAGAAGAGTTCAATCTAGAGATCAAAAAATGAAGGTCTTTTCCATGATAAAAATGGTAGCTGAACAAAGTTCTACAGAGCTTGATGAGAAAGCTTTCCAAAAATCATTTCTCGAAATGAAGGCTATGGTGGAATTTTTTTTTCCAAGAGAGACAAGAGCGACAGAACAAAAAGGAACTCAAGAACAAAAAGAAGAATTAAGGTGAATCCACTTCAAAAGATGATAAAGGTAAAGGAGTAGGAGGTGGTAGTGACCCCCTTGAACCTCCATTCCCATCTTCTTCTTCATCCTCTTCATCTTCTTCATCTACTTCTTCTTCAAAGAAGAAACAACCTTTACAACCTAAATCTAATACACCTTTGTTAAATCTTGATGTTAAATTTGAATTGCCAACTTATAATGGAGAACTAGATGTAGAAAAACTTGATAATTGGATAAAATTAATATTGAAGTTTATTGTAGAATTTAGAAGTTTACTAAGGATTCTCAAAAAATCCAATTATCCACTCTTCACCTAGGAGGCACAACCTTAATCTGGTGGAAGAGCAGAACTCAAGAAGAACTAAGCTAATATTGTAAAATTATTTCTTCTTGGTTTGAATTTAAAGTTGCACTGAAGAAACAGTTCTATCCATTAGGTCATATGCAAAAAAAAGTAATGAATTGGCAATCATTAAAGAAAGAGAAAGGACAAAGTGTACATGATTATACACAAGAGTTTAGGAAAACAAATTTAATTTTGGGTATTCCATTATATACACAAGAAACTTTGTTAGAGTATATAGGTGGATTACATGAAAATTTGAGGCATATAATAATTATGTTTGATCCAAATAACCTTGATAAAGTTAGTGTGCAAGAAATTCATCTGGAAACAAGATCGAGGAATAGCCATGATGGTCTCTTAATGGACTCCAATAAACACAAAGGGAGCAAGAAAGGGAAGGAGAAAATACAGTGGACAACTACTATAAAGAAAGAGGAGGATACACCATATTGCTCACATTGCAAGAAGAAAGGGCATGGAGATGCAAGATGTTGGAAACTGCATCCCAATTAGAAGCCAAAGTGGTTCAAGGATCGAAAGGCTAAGCAAAAGACCACAACTACTATGTAGGATCTCAAATCAGATTCTGATGATGAAGCCAAGATTTCAGTTGTGAGTATCAAAGCTAATACTTCTATTTTCAGTACTAGTTCTCATGCTTCTTCTCTAAGTTGTAATGAAGTACATGTTGAAAGTAAAAGGAATGACTTGTTTTATATAAAGGCTATTGCTAAACAAACTAAGATTGATACACTAATAGACAGTGGGTCACAAGTTAATCTTATCTCAGAATAAGTTGTTAAGAAATTGGGACTAAAAACAACTCCTCATCCTAGACCCTATCCATTGGGTTGGGTGCATGATAATTCTTGGCTACATGTGTCAAAGTAGTGTAAACTCCGATTTGCAATCACATCCAAGTTTGTTGATGAGGTAGAGTTAGATTTCATTCCACTTGACATTTGTGGGATGGTTTTAGGCAGACCTTATTTGTATGAAAGAAAAGCCATTTTCTACAGGGAACATAATAGGTATCATTTGTTTAAAGATGAAATTGAATTCAGTGTTAGAGCTTATCACATGAAGAATGAAAAATCTGTAGTAAACACAGGGCATTTGAAGATGATTTTAAATGCAAGCAATGCTTTAACCCTTATGTCTATAAAAACTAGTGATACTAAGCATAAAGATGGAATAATATTTGATCATGATACAATATAATAGATAGCATAGAGTGAGGATCAATTGCAAGAAGAGTCAGGCCTTCAGCCAAAGGTGGTAAAAGAGGGTTTGAATGTTTCATTTTCTAATAATGTTCATTTTCAGGAGATTTAGAATGTTGATACTATTTCCTTCACATCAGTGTATTCATTAATGTTTCTTGTTAATCTGCTAGTTATTTCTCTGTGGATGATGAATGTGAATGTCAATATTGATAAACATGTAGTTAATTGTATCAACAAAGCTATCTCATATTTCTTTATGTTTTTGATGGGTCTGATGTTCAAAATTTTAGCAGGAAGGACAAATGATATTGGGAAAGTGGAGTGACATTTCCCTAGCTCAAATTGTACATAAAAATAGACTTTTGGAGGTCCAAAAGCTTCTCAATTGGGAGGAATGATCTAGGAGGATCCAAAAGACCTTAAAAATTCACAATCTCATAATCATATGGAACCAACACCATCGCATAGGGCTCACCTAAACGGTCCCAATGCAAGTTGAATCATGTCAAAAGGAGACTATATGCTTGAGATATGATTGGTAAAAGTTGGGGTTAGACTAGGTATAGGGGCCAATCAGAAAGGCAAAAAATTAAATCGTCTCAAAAATGTTTAAAAGCTACATCATGTTGAAGAGCTCATCACCATGATTCTGACACCGTTCGTTTCATCGAAAACAAAGCTTGCATGGCGAAGTTATGACCATCCAAAGATTTGGTCAAACTTAATTAAAATGGTGACATGGAATCACCAAAGCTTGACACTTGGAAGGACATGTGGCGTATGATATGGTAGGAGTAGTGAGTTGGCATAAATATGGATTAAACCATAATTATTAAAGGGAAAAAACATATGGTTTAAAAAAATAAAATAAGGAGGATTTAGTGGGATTTGATCCCTTAAACCATGCCTTAAAATCCTCTTGCCTTGCCCATACAACAAGAGAAATAAAGCCCATAAACTCATATTTCAAAAAATTAACCCCTTTAACCACCTTTCTCATATTTCAATGAATTATAATATTTTAAGGGGCTTAAAATAATTGGTTAAAGATTTTTAAGGAAAGCCTTAGGGTGAAAATGATGAAGCCTATTTTAAAAAAGATTTAAAGATTCAAGGGCTCAATATAGGTGATATGGGGAGATATGGAAATAATTTGGTTTAACCCCATAATTAGCATTTGTAAATGTATTTAAAGGGGGGATTTTTCTCTTGTAAGGGAAATCAATTATTTTTTATTAGAAATTATTGAAAATTCTCTTGGAGAGAATAATTATATTATTGAGAAATTATTGGAAAAGGTGGAGACAATTAGAATGCTAATGGAGAATTTGATTTCTTTTTGAAAGGAAGATTTACAAGGTGTTGATTATTACACCAAATTTGTAAAGGAGAGAGAGATTGTCTAGAATTTTTGTGCAGGTATGGAGCTTGGATATTGTAACAAGGAATTTTCATTGCTTGGTGATATTAATAAAGTGGTCTACCTTGAGAAGCAGACTCAGAGACGTAGTCCTGATTGGATGAAATCCATTATCAATCTTGTGTTCCTCTCTCTCTTCTATCTTTTTATTCTTCTCTCTCTTGTCTTTCATTCTTTTAGTTTTAATTCCTTATGTTGATTTGTGATTACAAAATTATAGTAATTAGTCAATTTCCTTAATTTATGTAAAAGTGAACCTAGTTTGTAATTTAAACGGTTAAACAACATAGCCATGTAGTTCTGTCTAGATCAAGAATAATTGTAATTAAGGTTAAATACATTTGAATTGTAAACATCTAATTACATATCAATACACAACCCATTGGAACCATTATGTTGTGGCCTTAGTCTAGTGCTTCATTTTTTCCATTCGGGTGAGTTCTTCTTGAGAAAGAAGTGAGGGCATGAAGGATGTCATGGAGGTCTCTTCTTCTTTTAAGGATGCCCATTGCTAAATATAGGAAATGAGATCCACCACTTGTTCCTTTAGTTCTCCATTCGTAGACTTATCCTTGCTCATTTGTTGTACTATCATGGCCATTGATCCTTGGAGTTCCTCCATTTTATGTTCCCTAGTTGCTAGGCTGAAGTTGACAGTAGACATGTTGTAACTGACCCCTTCTCCTTAATCTGTTATCGAGGTAGCAATTTATACTGTTCTCAATCTAGAGGTGTCCACAACAATATGAGAGCACACTCTTGGCTTCTTCTCTTTCTTTGTCTTTTTTCGTGCTCTCGCCAAGATAACCTCCAATCTGTCCTTTGGATCAATAAGGGTAGGGGCCTTCTTTTGTAGCTATTTTTCTAGCCATTTAGGTACTTGAGCATCCCCTTTTGTTGATTCATGATCACCTTCCTCCTGTTGAGGATGTTTCTCTTCATGACTTGGGGATTCTTTCTTGGTTATTTCTTCTTCATCATCTGAGTCTTCGATGTCTATAGATTTTCTCTTTTTTGACTTAGTGGTGGGTATGCTCTCCCTATTGATGCCTTCTTTCTAGGGAACTTTCTCTTCTTCACGTCCGAGCTCCATGTGATTCTCCAACTCAGGGTTCTTTTTGGGAGCATCTTCTTCCCTCTCCTCTTCTTTCTTTTCCTCTTCTTCCCTTTCGGGAGGAACTTCTTCTTCTTGAGTAAGGCCCTTATATTGGCTAATAGGTCAGCACTCTTTGAGTATCTCCACATTGAAATCAATGTCATTTTCCTCTTGGGAGGGCTATTTTTTTGATTCAAACTCCTCTTCCTCATCCTTGAGCTATTGGGGCAGCTCTTCTTCCAGTTCTTGATCGAAGGTTTCTATAGTATACTTTGCATTAAGGGCCTCCGCATCTTCCTCTGGAGGAGATAAATCCTCTTCCTTGATCACCTCCTTATCAACCTTTATGTTTACCCATTTCTCCAAGTATTTGAAGTAATCATCTTGGAAGAAATCATCAAGGTGCTTGATTATGCCCTTTTCAGCCTCCCTTTGTCGTCTCTCCATTTCTTCAGATATTAGAATTGTGGCCTTCATCTCTGGTGGCTCCTTCAATGGTGGAGGAATGGGTAAGCCTACAAAAATTTGAGCCATCACCACTTGGATAGTGGGGTTCATGATTACTCCCAAGATTTTAGTAGGTACCTCTTGCATATATTTGAAAAACTCCTTTGGCAAGGTGAGGGAAGGCATGGTGACCGTGGTAACTATGGGCATTGAGGTTGAGAGAGTGGGCTTTGGAGGAGGGAGCCAGGAAAATGATAGCGGATATTTCATGGATGAGCAGGAGTCTAATACCATTATTGGGGTCATTGGTAAGGTGGAGGCAAGGTGGATGGAGATGTCCACAATAGGTGGAGAGGAGATGGGTAGTGCCCGAGATGCGGAAGGTGGAGGACTGGTAATGGTAGTGGTAGTGGTGGAAGAAGAGGTGGTATGCAAGGATGATGGATGCTCGACTTCCTCTTCTTCACCTTCATGTTATGGGTCCTCTTGGATAACTAGCATCTCACCAATGAACCCTCTTGACCTCTTGATTTTCTTTGAACATTCCCCCTCTATGGTCTTTCGTATGTACACCTTATGTTTGGGCTGATGCTTGGGTACATTATTCCTTTTCTTGGATCTCATGGCTAGAGGAGATTTGGGTGCCTCCTCCATTGGAGCAACAGTAGCAGCTCCACTATTAGTTTTACTCTTAATTTGATATTTGAGCTCCTCGTAAGTGAGCTCGACTCCTTGCAATTTTAGTTGGGTGATCTAGGCATCCATCCATTTCCTTGTTCTTATTTCCATAGGTTGAGTCACAGTATCGAGTTCATTGACCTATATTTCATCCCAATCAATTATTGGCAATGGTAGATAAGCCATAACATCAAATCCTTCATCAAGGACAATATTCTCCCCTTCTAGAACTTGATCTAGCACTTGGAACAGGTTTATTGATTTTACGAAGTGTGTCATCATTTGCATGTAATGCTACATGCAGACCTCCTTATTGTCTTAGAAATTGGCCCAAAAGTCATCAATGTGAGGCAGGTGAGCATGCTTCCTTCCAACCATCTTATTTAGTTTTCCATAGGCATCCATCCTTGGTCAGGCCATGTAGAAGTTGAGATTGTGCTCTAGTAACTCCTTTTCTGAGTATTTTGCACACTAGGTGGCAAGAAGATAATATAGACCTTGCCCAAAGGTTAAGGGGTATTGGATTGCTAATCTATGTTGTTTGCTTAGTAAAAAATGGGCACCTTGCAGATGGTGAGAGACCTCCAATATAATCAACTAGTCATTGGGGTATCGAGGTAGCTTGTAGGGTCGTTTAGAGAACCCTTCTGTCCTGATATACGTGAATTTTGGGAACTGGATGAAAAAGAACCCAAACATTTGAATCAATGTCTGAGAATTATGTGTAACCCTCCTTTAAAAGTCTCCTCTAAGGAGCTTGATGATATGCCCAATGAAGGCATCATTTACCCACATATAATCCATCTTGAAATTTCTATACTACAATTGAGGATAGCGGTCATATACTTTAATCTCTCCCCTCCTTGGATTTGGATTCTAGGAAATAAAGAGGCCTTTGTATGGGAAGGTATCTACAAGTAGATATACAAGGTAGGAGGTCATATATAATTGGGAAGTATTCTTGACCTTCATGAACTATGCATGCATATTATCACTGATGATCTTTTCCTAGTGAAAATTTATCTCTCCATGGATGATTTCCTCAATGAAGTAAAACATCCACTCTTGGAAGTAAGCAACAGTGGGGAGGCCCATTACCCTATTGAGTAGAGTGACCAAATCATGGTACTCTTCATGGAGGTCACTTCTAAAAACCTCTTGTGGAACCTTGACGACACTTCCCCTCTTCTCCTTCAACCAATGTTGGTTGATTGGTTTCTTGCATCCCAGAGGGTTTTGCTTCCATGTTCTCTTTGCATATTCCTTTTATGTTTCCTCCATGGGATCAAATGTGGGGATATGAAGTGTTTGGCCTATAGACTTGGGAGGTACATTTTCTAGCACCTTGCCATCATGGTCGATAATTTTCTTGTTGCTATTGTGGTAGGCCTCTCTACAGGCCATCACAAGATCTAGAGCTATAAGTGCAAGTAGGAAGTCAACTACCTTAGTGAGGTTGCTCTGTTGGATCTTCCGTGCAATTTTGGTTGTGGGGTGGACTATGAACCTTTTCTTAAATTCATCTATGTTTACATGCCCAAGGTTAGTATTTTATATAGAATCCCAAGTGGAAGTGACCCTAGAGGTGCGTTCCTCCTCATGGAACTGGTACTTCATTTGATCCTTCAGCTCTTTTCCCCTTGGTTCCTTGGTGGGTTTATTTTCCTTTTCCTCCTCTGTAGACCTCCCTAATGGTGCCATAGCAAATTACATAAATCTTGCAAGCAAAGAAGTAATAAGTACATTCATACAAAAAATTAGGGAAGCATTAGTTGAATCTTGCAACACAAAGGTCAAATTCATCAATATATCATCAAAAGCTCATAAAATTCATTAACATTCCACATTCAAAGCTTTTTTGAGTGAATTATAAATGTGGGCCCAAGGATGTGGGTTTCCCTGGGCTGAAGGCCATTTGGAATGCTTAGAAATAGGACAATGTTGGGGCATGGTAGCTCACAGATGGCCACCCGCACCCAAATTTCTGCACTTGAACTTTGGTTGTCAATCGAGGCTTAAAGGTATTTGGCATGTGTGGAAATCATTTTTGAGCCTCTTGGAAACATTTGATTAGTCACTTTGCTCGTGCGGGATCTAGGCATGTAGAGGCGGGAGTCATCATAAACATTTAGAGCTCTACTATTAAAAATGGCAGTCATAAGGTGATGACTTGTAAGGGGAATCCTCCAAGGTGGGACATGCAGGCAGCTCTTATGGTACATGCTTACCTCAGTCGTTAGGAAGCTGCAGGAAGGGACATGTGGGAGGTCGCTAGGAGGTAGTCATTCAAGGATGATGGCCCGCACAACTAGGTTCACAAGGTAGTTTGGCATTGAACATTTTGTTTGGAGAGACTCGAGTGGCAGAGGAGAACATGGGTTTCATCATGAAAAAGGTAGTTAGAGTGTGGTTGTTTAGAAAATGATGATCATAGGATGGCAAACCATAGGCGGTGACCCATGAGGGGAACTCTACAATGCTTTATACTTGGTCATTTTAGTACCAAATTCCTATAGGGAAAGGTTGGGGCCATAGTCCACAGAGCAGATTGACATGGGCCCTTGGTTATTTGTGAATGATAATTATGACAAGGCGATCCACAGATAGACACACACAAGGTTTGATCTGCAAGGATTGAAGACTTAGAATTTTGGTTCATGTGTATCTCAAGGGAAAAGAGGAACGTGATACCTGCAGGGCGGGTGAGAGAAAGATCTTCTTCATTTGGGATGACATTGAAAGCAGTGTTGAAGAGTGGTTGGAAGTCCATAGAGAGTAGTCCATGAGGATTCAGCTCTGATTTTCTTGCATAGAGGCATTGGACTTAGCAGAGCCCACAAAGTGGGAAGTAGGTGTAGGATGGTCATTTTCAAATGGCAGTAAGCTGAAGGTTACCCACATGTGGTAGCCCACAAAAGTGAATCCCTAAAGGATTGGAGACTTAGTGTTTTCTACCTAAGTGTTTGGAGCTTAGAGTTTAGCAGGGCGGCAAAAGGGATATGCTTGCCTCATGCAAAAATCTATGAGAATGGACCTGCTAGGTTGTGGGGCTCAAGTTTCTCGTTTTTGGTTTTAAGTTGCTCCAACAATAGTGACAAGGATGTGGGCCATAAGGGCCTTGTAGCTCTAGTGAATAATGACAATAGGAAGGAAAATTTCTGCAAGGCCTAAGAAGCCAATTTTGAGGGAATTTTAGGTATTTCTTTATGTGGGTTTGTGCGAAATTCCAAGGTCATTTAGCCATCCTAAAAGATTTTAAGAGTTTTCTTTAAGATTTTAGCATCTTGGAAACTTAACTCATAAATATGTTTTCGAGCTTAGTAGTGGCGGTCATACCTGGAATTCATGAAGGAATCGATGAAGATCGCACCTTGAATCTTTTTGGAGGTCATGTGGGTGCAATGGAGGTGATGATAGTCTTGTGCGCTAACAAATTATGAACTGGCAAGGTGAAAATTATAGGTCAAATGACCTATTTATAGGAAAATAAGCATTTATGACTCCTCATTGAATGTGGGTATAGTGGCAGCCAAAGTAGGTGGGCATGATTTTCAAAAGAGCGATGGTGAGAAGATTAGATCCAATGAAGCGGGTGGAACCCTAGCCATGGTCATCAGGCAGTCGGTGAAAAGAGGTGACCATAGGAAATGCGAGGCTTGCCATGGAGGTGAATGTCCTGACTTGGCTACTAAGAAACGAAAAAATAAAGGCATCAACGCACAAGGAGCGGCCTGTAGTTGTGGACCCACAAGACTCAAAAGACGCTAGTGGTGAAAGGTAAGGGAAATCTACCAAGGGAACCCCACAAAACCTAGAGACTTTGGAATTTTTGGGTGGTGAATTTGGTCAACTAAGGATGATGACTTTTAGGGCCCATGACCACTTAGCTCAAAATTTAGGGGGCACACAAAACAAGGAAAAAAAAAAGAGAAACTCGGTGAAGGTGAAAAGAGAGGCTCCCTATTTTGAATGGGGCATGTGTGTTTTAGGCACAATAGGTAGGCCTCAAAACCCACTTTGTGATTTGGATTTAGATTTTAAGCACATTTTGAATTTTTGAGTCAAGTAGTGTAGGGTACAAATGTTGCACAGAAGGGAAAATTCACCCTTCTGACAAAGAATTTTTCTCTCATCCTCGAGGACTGGTGAAGAAAGGGACAAATTCATGCATCACAGGGGTGAGCACTCTAGGGGAGGGGCAATTTTGAAATTGCCTCTCCGAAAAAAGGGTGATCTTGCATTATGTAGGGGCAAGAATGTCAGTAGATAGGTGAATGAAAATTCGCCAAAATGAGGAAAGGTAAATACAAAATCACCCAAATTTGGAAAAGGAAAATGTGAATTCACCCAAAATGGGAAATAGGTGGATGCAAATATGCCGCTAGGGGAAATGGGCAAATACGAATTCACTTATCAGGGTGAAAAGATGTAGGGGTGATTGCGAAATGGCCTCTGGGGATAACACAAGCAGATTCATGCCTAGAAAGAAAGGGGAAAAGTCACTTGATAAATAGGAAAACTCACCAAAAGCTAAAAAGGGGGTGAACGCACTAGTTGGATAGGAAAATGTGTTGGGATGGGAAAATGGGTGAATTTTCCTAACATAGAGGTGAATTCGCCAAACCAAGGTAGGGTTAAAAAGGAAGAAAATAAATGAAGTGTTAGGAAACTGATGAAATGGTCTACATGGATGTAGAAATTTGATAGGTTAGGACACGTGAGTGACATTGAATAATGTCAGAGGTGATAGTTCGGGTGATGAATGCCCATGATCATGGATCATTGGTGGGGCTACTACACATGTTGGGTTACCCCAACATTAGAGCACACAAAGGACTATTGACAATGCTAATGAAGAGATGGAGATAAAAAACATTTACCTTGCATCTCTCGACAAGGGAGATGATAGTGACATTCGAGGACGTATGGAGGAATTTTTGGTTGCCCATCTTAGGGCACCTAGTTAGGTGGACTCGCAATAGGGTAGTGGATGAGATCGTACATGTGTTATTTGGACTAGTAGAGCTTCCCATCCAGGGGAGGGAGTTGGACTTGGATGCATGCTTGGGTTTGGAGGTTCTAGCCCTACTATTGTACCTATGTGAGTTGATCAACAATATTTTTCTACCGGATAAGAGTGGGTGGTTCTATAGCCTCAAGGTTATTAACATTGTGATGCATGTAGTAGAGAGACAAGAGGGGAAGTTTGCATGGGGGGCATGTGTACTGGCCTAGCTATATAGAGATATGCATGTCATCTGTTACAGACAAGACATAAGCATTACACATGTGACTTTGCTATAGGTATGGGCCTGAGAGCACATCAGTGTTGCTAGGCCAGACATTTTGATCATAAGGGAATGGGATGAGACACTACTCATAGCATATTGGTGGGGTATGGAGCATGGTTAGAGGTTGCATTACTAGGATGTATGGGATTTGGAGGGATGGCAATGGAGGATGGATGATTTGAGGCTAGAGGACATCACGTAGAGGTTGTACCTAGCATAATGCTTCCGGGGATGGATGGATGAAGACCATATGTATAGGGGATATTTTTTCTCAGTCTATTACCTGGTTGGTTTGGACCCCCTTATTATGGAGCTGCACAAACTAGATAGGGTCACCAAACAATTTGGGATTGAGCAGGATACACTTGCAGGACCACAAAGATTCTGATGGATTACATGATAGCTAGTAGCACTATGGGGAGAGCAAATTACAATAGATTATGCTTAGTAGATGTGGGAGGGGGTGTCATTGACACAATACCCATGGAGGGGAGGACCAGAAGACACAATTACCACAACACGGTACACTACATGGTGGGAGGAGATGGGGCCAAGGAGGATGATGACAATGCATCCAATTGTAGGAGCATTGGGATTTGGGTCTAATGATGAGAGGGAGCTGATAGGGAGGTAGAGGAGGAGGAGGAGAGGGGGGAGAAAAAGGAGAGGAGGGGATGATAATGTGGAGATTCAAGAGGCAGGGGAGGAGCATTAGGTGATGGAGGTGGATTCCCACAAGGTGCACCCATTAGCGATCGTGCCATATGTACCACCACCTCGAGAGGATCCCATGGTACTATTTATAGGAGCTCTAGCTAGACTACGTATAGAAAAGCATCGATTGAGGGATTCTAAGGTAGATTAGGACAAGATGTAGAGGGAGGTGGACAAGCTTCATTCAGAGGTGGAGAGGCTACGAGTGATAGAGAGGGATGGAGAGAGGGACTATGAGGACCTAGTAGATGAGGCCTCAAGGATGCAGGGAGAGAGGTTCAAGGCTCAGAGAGAGTGAGATGAGGCTTGAGATAGAGCTAAGTGTGTGGAGGAGATCATGGGGGATGGAGGAGGCATGTTGGAGAGAGAAAAGGAAACACAGTTATCGGTGTAGGCATTGCAAGGGGATAAAGATGTTGGAGCATAGAGGATAGCCTAGCTATAGGCACAGGTGGACCAGATGCAGCTAGCACAAAAGGCATGGCAAAGGGAGAGGAGATACATTGGTGGATGTGATATAGGTACAAGATTGAGCAAGATTTAGCTAGGGTGCAAGCAATAGAGGTGGCTGATACGAGGACAAAGGTTGGGTACTATATGAGTGCAGATTTTAGAGAGGTGCCTGACCCAATGAATAAAGTGCCACCCTACATTCGATCCATCCCACATATGCTAGTGCCATCACAAGGAGCCACCCATAGATGGGGATATATTAGCTACCGAGAGATACCTCCTAGAGGCAGAGGATTAGTGCTAGACTCCCCACACATGATAGATGCAGAGAGTAGTGGGGCAGTTACGAGAGGAGGATGAAGAGATAGGGCCCCAATATTTGACAGGTGCAAAGTGGGTGTACAGTACACAAAGACAGATACTATAGATTCTTTACAGAAATTTAGAGATCGATCTATTCATTGATTCATGTATTATTTATTATTTATTCAATATTTATTTAGGAGATGTAGCCTTTATATTATTGGATTAGCATTCTGCACTTGTACCATTATTTGATGGATTTTCATGGACTGAGTTGATGGACTTTGTTATGTGTTATCATGGACTTATTATGGACTTATGTGATCTTTTATTATGGACTATGATGGACTTGATGGACACTACATTATTTTTTTGATATTTACATGATATGTGATGGACATTGATGTGATGATGTGGTCATTATGTGATGTGATAGATATTTATTATGGTCATGTGATTGTGATGATTATGATGCATGCATATGATTATGGTGAATTATTTCCAGGTCTATGTGGATGATGTGAATTATATGTATTATGTCTAATAGTTGTGGATGCAAGATGTGATGTGACGTGATTTATGTTTCTATGATGTATGCTATGGACATGTTACTAATGAGGTGTGATGTAGGTGGTGATGTGATTGTGATTATTATGTGATGTATGCATGTGAGGTATAACATGAAAACTGATTATGCATGGATAATGAATCATGTAGGGATGATGCATGGTAATCGTTGCTTCCATATGGATGGATGACATGAAAATGCAATGAAATGTAATGGGTGACAATGTATGATGTATGGATACTTATGAAAGTGATAATGAAATGGATAAATGTAATGAATGTGTTGTAATACAATGTATATAATGGAATGAATGGACATGTTTAGAATGATAGTTCCAAATAGTAGAAAATTATAATGCAAATGGTAATGAGATGATATGCAATGATCTTCAAAATTCTTAGAAAAAAGAATCACCATTAATCTAAACAACTTAAGATGATAATGTAAATGATAATGTAATGAAATGATAATGAAAATGAAATGAAATGAAATGAACTTAAGATGATTAGAATGACAAATATATATTAATCTAAACAAATTAAGATGAAGATGAAAATGATAATGCAACTGAATAATAATGAAAATAAAATGAAATGAGCTTAAGATTCTTAGATAAAAAATCTATATTAATCTAAACAACTTAAGATGAAGATGAAAAGGATAATGCAAATGATACTGGATGAAATGCACTTAAGATGCTTAGAATAACCGATATACATTAATCTAAACAACTTAAGATGAAGATGAAGATGATAATGCAATAAAATGATAATGGATGAAATGTACTTAAGATGCTTAGAATAACAAATCTACATTAATCTAAAGAACTTAAGATGAAGATGAATATTATAGTGCAATAAAATAAAAATGAAAATGATATGGACTTAAGATGATTAGACTAACAGATCTATGTCAATATAAACAACTTAAGATGAAGATGACAATGATAATGCAAATGAATGAAATGCATATGGATAATGATGATGGAAATGAAACTATATGATCAATTATAGGTGTGACAATGCATCGCATAACAATAGTTAGATGAATGATGCTGGGTGTGACAGTGCACCTATCAAAAACTTAGGAATCTTCTCAAGAAATAGGTGGAAGGAAGACATTTACACAACTAGAATCACTAACCATAGGATAGGGGGGTGAAATGGATGGGGGAAATGCAATGCATGTGAAGATAAATGAAATGAAGATCTAATGCCATTTTTTCATATTAGGAGCATTTATTTTTTCTATAACATGGGACATGATATGCCAAGGTATGAGGAACCAAGGCTGATTAGTGTCCAATACATGAAACAAACACAAAAAACAAGGAGGATATCCCAACACCCCAAAACCATAGGGGCTTTGGTCAGACTTGATGTTAAGATAACCACAAACACAAAGGTTGCCTCAGCATAACACAATACCATGAGGATCTCAGTGGGCACTACATGGGACAACAAGGAAGACAAGAATAAACAAATGATCAATATATGCCCCTATGTCTACTTTACACAACACACCATGATATAATGGATCGTGGTGATTATAACATGGTATAGTAGGAAGATCAAATGATAAACAAAATTTCAAAAGCATCAAAATATCACAAAAAATTTCAAATGTCCTTTTCCATAGGATCAAAGGGTGGATGGGATTGATGTAGTCTAATTTAGGAAGGATACATCCTGTTAAGACCAAAGATGGTGGATAGACCAAATGATCGACATGACTCAAGATACTTGAAACCAATTGAACCGCATGATACTAGCAACCTTTTTTGTTAGACATCAGTTGAATAAGGACATACCTTACAATGCAACATGACACTAACACACACCATAAAGACCTAGGGGATTAGGGGTTGATCAAAGATTAGTCTTGCCTATGTGAAAGCATAGAGCTCTCATAGTTTGATAAAAATTTGATGACTATCCATGGATAATAGAAGAAAGAGGATAATGGAGACCTCACTGGATGAAAAAGACCAAATGGAAAAATGTCCCAAGGGCTCATCAAACAATTAGCCTTTCCTACATGAAAACGTAGGGGCAACATAGTTTGACAAAATGGACCGAATATGAGATGGGACTTAGTGATGACCGATACGATGGAGGATCCTAGATGAAGATGCAAGACCAATGAAATGACATAGATATATACATGAAAAAAAGCTTGAGATTTGGGATAAAAAGCTTAGGATTTTGGGTAGCTGATTTGAATCGTCCAATGCTCAATCAAAATATACCAAGTGATGGATGACAGAATGTCGATGCTATGATGGGGATCACTAGGATATAAGGATAGGCTATGTGGATAGGATGGATGGGAGCATAAAGAAACTAGGATGCAAGGTAGATAATGATTAAGCCCTCTATGAATGGTGTATTTCACCATATTTTCACTAAATTCACTTATCCAAGGTGCCACCAATGGTGGTTTTCACCATAGGATGGATTATTTCTCTTTACTATTTTTGGACTTTTTTGGATTTTTGGATTTTTTTTATTATTGATGATTTTTGGATTTTTTTTGGATTTTTCTAGATAGGATAACCCAATTGACTTGATTATAGAACCTATTTAGATGCATGATGTTGATAGGCTCTCCTAAGGGCTCTCCTTCAGGTGTCACAAGCTTATATTCCCCATAAATTTATTTTGCGGTGATATAGGGAGCCCACCAATTTGGTTCAAACTTCCCCTTATTTTCTTTGTCTTGTTGGGTATGGTGGTTTATCTTCAACATTGAACTAACAAGGATGGACCTTTTTGTTGTAGTTCCTCCTAAGATGATGTTGATATGCTTGAAGGTGGTTGAGGCCTTGATATGTTTTTCATCTAGGAGTTCCAGCTGACTCAAGCGTGCAACTTGAGCATCTTCGTCATTAATGAGATTCTTCAGAGAGATTCGAAGTGATGGGATCTCTCGACTTTGATCAATAAGATTGCGTCAACACAATACACAAGAGAATATGGGGTGACACCAGTGGGAGTGAAGATGGATGTATGGTATTCCAAAAGGGTAGGATGGAGATGCAGGTGCCAATCTCGACCAATGTTATTAACCATCTTTTTGAGGATTTTGATAAAAAAATTGTTGGTTACCTCTACCTGCCCATTACCTTGATGGTAATAAGGGATAGACCAATGATTTTGGATGTGGTAGGTCTCAAAAAAGAACTTCATATTCTCATTTTTGAATGGATTTCCATTATCAGTGATGATGGTGGAGGGGATTCCATATTTGCAGAGAATATGGAAGAGGATGAATTTGGATATCTGAATACCCATGATTTGAGAGAGTGGAATTTCTTCCACCCACTTGGTAAAGTATTCAATGGTTGTGGCAATGAAAGTATGGCCATCAGAGGATGGAGGGTAAATATTTTTGATCAAGTCAAAACCCCATTGAGAAAAATGTTATGGTGCTATTATAGGTTGCAAGTCCTGTATGGGAGCATGGATTAAGTCTGCATGTTGATAGCAAGGCAGACACTTCTTCACAAACTCACAGGCATCATGTTCCATAGTGGGCCAATAGTATCCATCTTTGAGAGTTCTTTGCTAAGGCCATTCCATTAGAATGGGACCCACATACACCACTATGGACATCATTTAATGTGATAAGGGATTCAGATTCATTGAGACATCGAAGGAGCATACCATCATACCTTTGATGCTAAAGTGTATCTCCCACAATTATGTATCGGGATAAGCATTGGATAAATTATTTTCATTGGTTGTGGGTAAGGTTAGGTGGGAGGATGTTGTTAGAGAGATAGGTATAAATGTCATGGTACCAGGGTGAATTAGGAACTATGATCTCACACACCATTTCATTGTCAAGGACATCATATGCTAGGATTAGTAGTTTCTCAACAAGAAATTCATAGTCTGTGTGATCTTTGGATATGTCAATAAGGGAACCAATCATAGCCATTGCATCTGCTACTTTATTCTAGACTTTTAGAATCTGTTCAAATTGGATGGAGGTGAAATAATTTTTAAATTAATCTACCATACATTTGTATAGAAAAATATTATCATCCTTTGTCTAAAACTCATCATTGACCTTCTTGATAATGAGTTGGGAATAACTAAAGACTTGAAGGCAGGTGATGTTCCATTGGATGATGATTCGAAGGCCAGTGATTAAAGCTTCATACTCAACAATATTGTTGGTGCATGGAAAGGATAATTTGAATGACTATGGGATATAGTCACCTTGAGGAGTGATGAATAGGACACCTACACTAGCTTCATTATGTGTATAGGACCCATCAAAATAGAGAATCCATGTGTCTATTTTTGTGCCTATAAGAACCCCTTCATCAATAAATTTAGCTACTAAAGGATAAGCATCAACTAAGGGGGCATCAGCCAACTGATCTGCTATCACCCGTCCCTTGATTTCCTTTTAGTCCACATAATCGATGTCAAACTCACTTAGCAACATGACCCACCTAGCCATGAGACCAGTCAAAGAATTTCTAGATAATATGTACTTAAGTGGGTCCATCTTTGATATTAGCTTGATGGGATGACTGAGCATGTAATGATGAAGCCTTTGTGAACTAAAGACCACTGCCAAACAAGCTTTTTCTATCAGAGAATAGTTGAGCTCATAACCTACAATTTTTCAGCTGATGTAATAAATAAAACATTCGTTGGAGAACTCATCATGCTATGCTAGTAATGCCCCCAGTGCAACAAATGTAGCTGAGATGTACAATAGAAGTGGTTTTCTTAGAATGGGAGGTATTAGAATAGGTGGGTGAGCCAAGTATTCCTTAATCTTCTCAAAGCCTTGTTGACATTCTAGATTCCACTTGAAGGTGATGTCTTTGCACAATAGATGAGTAAATTATTGACACTTGTCAACGAGCTAGGCTATGAAGCATCTAATGGACTATAGCTATCCTTGAAGACTCCTTAATTGCTTGAGATTACGAGGTGGGGGCATTTCCATGATTGTTTTGACTTTGTCTAGATCTAATTCAGTGCCACTTCTAGAGACTATGAAGCCCAATAGCTTTCCAGATGTGACCCCAAACACACACTTCTTTGGATTCAGATGTAGCTTGTAGTGATCTAATTGCTCAAATATTTTCTTCAGGATTGCGGGCTGCTCTTCTCTAGTCTTTGATTTTCCTAGTAAGTCATCAACATAATATTCCATGATGATATGAATGAGGTCATGAAAGATAACAGTAATTGCACATTGATAAGTTTCCCCTTCATTTTTAAGACCAAAGGGCATGAAATTATAGTAGAAGGTTCCACAAGGGGTAGTAAAGGTAGCTTTATGTTGATCTTCTGGTGCGATTCTGATTTGGTTATAGCTGGAAAATCCATCCATTAGGGATAACATCTCATGGCCTTCTATAATATCCACTAGCATATCAATTTTTGGAAGAGGGAAATCATCCTTTGGACAAGCCTTATTGAGATCTCAAAAATTTGTAGATATTTTGATATTCCCATTTGGTTTGGAAACATGCACTATGTTGGAGATCTAGTCATAATAGTCAATAGGTCTTATAAACCTAGCCTCTAAAAATTTCTCCAATTCTTTCTTGATGAGCAAAGCCACTTGGGGGTGCATTTTTCTTAGCTTTTGTTTAACATGTTTGGCATCCAGATGAACGTCCAAATGGTGCACAAATAGTGCGAGATCTAATCCTGGCATGTTTGAATAGGTTAATACAAAGTTGATGATTCCTTCCTTGAGAAATTTGACAATAGTGAAATACTTTTCCTCTAACAATGATTTGGCTATGTAAGTGATTTTGGGGTCTCCCTTTGTTCCCAAATCAACCTCTAGTGTTTCTGTGATCAAGATGGAAGATCGTTCAAACAAGTGAGCTCCTATGAGGGGAAGATTAATATCCCCATCCTCCAGCACCTCATCGATGTTTTCACTATCCGATACACCCTTTGTTTTTATTTTTGATGAGTCAAGAAGTGCCTCAGAGAGGTTTTCACTAGATGACCCTTTTTTTATTTTGTTTCTTTCTATTTTTGTGATTGAGGTGTTCATCTTCCCCAAATCCCATGAGATACACGTATGTTTCCATTAAGGGGAAGGTGTCAATAGGTGCACTACCTTGTAGGTCCCAATCAATCAAGTCAAGATGGCAAAGGGAAAGGTTGATGGAGAAGATCAATACAGAATCAAATAGGGATGGGAGATATGCATCATCATACTAGAGTATGATAGTTTCTTCTTTGGGTATGTCCTCAAGGAGACCGTCATCCGCATTGAAATTATTTGAAGTACTAGAGGATGATCCAGGACCCTTTTGTTTTCATTCATAGCCTAGGCCCACACATTTTGGTCAGATAGGTGTCTCAATAGGCTTCAGTCATCCTTGGTCTTCTACACCAAGACCTCCCCCTTGATAATTGAATTTTTTTGGCAACCTTGATGCATTGGGATAAACCTCTCATAAATATTCTAAAAGGGGAGGTGATAGATCTAGTGCCTCTCCATAGACCCATTGGCTAATGTCATATTCCATCTAATATTGAAGTGTACCCAAATCTCAAAATATTGTCAAACCCATATTCTTAGAGGTGAGAATTTTGGTCTTTTCTTCTTGTTGGTGTAATTAAATATTTTGTACCTTGTCCTAGGTCATAATTACACCTTAGTTAAGTTTACTTAGGGACCACATATGAGTTGTTGGAGAATTTCCACCTTTGGTGGACTTATCATGTTATCACTCTATCACCTCCACCTTTCATGGACATATCATGTGATTAGGGTTCCATCTTTTGTGGTAGATCCACTATTTGTGGTGGTTATCACATTATCACCTTTCCACTTTAGGTGGAGTGATAGATTTTCATTGTTGTCTCATGTCATAAGATTACGACCCTTGTCATAATATTATGCACTCCTATGTTCTCACCTTGGCTATATAACCAAGGGGTCTCTACTACATTTGTATACACACATTGAATCATATCATTGACATTGAATATAGTTTATTCTTGTCATATTATTTTCTCTCTTCTTTGTGCTTTCTATTTGGTCCATAGATCTTGGCATCCATAGCCAATTCTAACATGGTATCAGATCATGTTTGATTCTAACATGGTATTAGAGCATGTTTGATTCTAACATGGTATCAAAGTAGGTTGGGTGCCATTGGAGAGTCATTTTCTGAAAAGAGGTACCATATTTGGGGAGGTTCCATTTTTGGCTCTTTATTGCAGGTTTATATTGGAGCTTGCTGGTGCAAATCTAAGCTCACCATTGCATCTGGAAGGTTTGAGAAAGTAGATTTTGCCTTTTGTTTCGTCCAAATTGGACATACGAGGCCAAATCTAAGAGGGTTTGAAGCTGCATTGTAGTTGCCAAATCCAGAAGGTAGCTGCATTTTTGGAGCATTTTGGGTCAAATCTGACCCTGCCATCGCGTCCAGAAGGGCCAAAAACCCTAAGATCGACTGTCCAATCATCCAAATCAGAGCAAGTCATTTGGTGAGGCAAAATGTTTTTGCCCAAAGAGCCGTACGGCCCCCGGATCGCCATCATTATTGTCGACGGTACGATTTAAAAAAAAAAAAATATTGTCGAAAATGTTTTGAAATTTTTTTTATAAAAATTTCGTTTGAAAAATAAAATTGTGTTTCAAATTTTTTTGATTTGAATCTTTGAAAAAAAAAAAAAATATACAAAAAATCTCTGCGGAATTAATCCGCTAACCGTGGGGTCCCTGGTACCTTCTGGTACCCACAGGCGGTACCGGTAGGCTCCCCAACGGCCGCCACGTGGCGGAACCGTCGTGGCTGGCTCGCACCTCCATCCATCTGCGGGCTCCACCCACAAACCGACCGGCAGCACTTCCAGGGATTTCCGGTGGCCTTTCCTCCCACCGGCGGTCAACATCAAATCCGGCCGTTTGAAAAATTCCCGTAGCATATACCGTCAAAGATTCCAGAGAATATTCCATCCGGCGAAGAGCATATTCTGAATAATTTTCTGGCAGAGTTTTTTTTTCAGCAACGGGTGGGAAACCGTCAAATTTAATGCATTGTAATGATGACATCAGCATGACATCAGCGTGACATCAGCACCTATTTGAAATTTTCTGCCCCCTCTCCATTTGCATTTTCAGTTTTGTAGGGGATTTTCAAAGGCTCATAACTCGGTCATTTTAGCTCCTTTTTTCAAGCAATTTTTTTTGATTTGGGCTAATTTGTTGTGCTCTTCATAGTAGTGCAATCAGTTTTTGGTTTTGGATTCTGGTTTTTCCATAAATTGCAGATTCTCACAGGTGTTGCTGCTTCGTCCTCATTTTTGGAACTTTGGGAGTTCATATCTTGCTCCTACGGTAACATTTTTGAGTGCCATTTTTTTTGAAAGTGCATGATTTTTCCTATAATTTATAGTGGTGTGATCAGATTTATCTCATCTATTGTAATTTTTTCACTATGAGTTTGTGGCCTATTTTGGCATTTGCATGTACCAAGATCAAAGTCCACTTTGCTATTTTTTGGCAGTGGCAACTGTAAACACACTAAATATAGAGTGCCAAGCTCATATATTGCTAGGGGGTTCTTTGATGGAGTGAATTTGGGGGAGTAATCTTGGTATTGATTCACTTGTGTTGATCATTTGAGGAGGTATCATGGGTTTTTCTATTCATCCTTCTGTGGTAATGTTGAATAAGGATAATCATGAGTCCTAGAAGAAAGGTATCCTGACACACCTCAGGTGGCTTAAGCTTTTGCCATACCTCTATGGGCTCATACCTGAACCAGACACACCTTGGAAGCAATCAATTTGGGGTAATAATAATGATCACATTGTAGGATTAATTGGTACATATATTGGTGTTGATATTCCTGTGGAGATCTCAGATATCGAGTGCCCACACACACTTTGGACCAAGATTTGGGAGATTTTTGGAGACCATCATATCTCTCCATTCCCAAATGATCCTGTTGTAGATTGTTTAATTCCCCTTGATGATGTTGATAATGTACCCTATGATGATGATACTTTAGAGGAGCTTGAGTATAACAAATGTCTTGAATGTCCAATTGACAAAGAGACTTCTCTTCTTGCTTCTCCTTCTCCTATTGAGATCACATCCTTGTTTATTGTTGCAGTTGATTGTAATTCCACAATTTTGGTTCCTTGTGATTCAGTGCAACAGGACATACATAGTCTTCCCGATATGGCTACTTTGGATGGCTTCTTGACAAGTATTTCAGACTTGTTTGTGGAGTCTCATCTTGCAGATTTGGGGGACACCATTGTTTGTGGAGTCTCTCTTTGATGAAGATGCTCCTTCTTCAATTGTTGTGAGGGAACACTCTGACCCTCTTGTTCATTCTCTACATGATCATTCTTTGCAGTTTGACATGACTGTGGATACTTCTGGACAACATTTGGAGGAGGCTTCTTTGTCTTTAGAGGGGATATCATTCTCTTTAGATCATGTTCTACATTCTTCTCTACTAGATGATGGATTGTACTCTTCAGCAGTGTGGCCTAGAACATCTATTTGGAGTGTGCCAACTTTCAACATCGACATGGAGACACTTGAGCATGCTTCAGAGACATCATACATCCTGCATACATCCTTGGTTTTGTTTCTTCCTAAGGGGAGGAATGTTGTTTGGCGAAATTGGATCATCTTCAGCATTCAATGTCGAGCTTCTACCATCATTGCAGGAGACTCAACATTGAGGGGGGGCTGCCTTGTCTCTCTTCTACTTCTCTCTTATGGGGGGGTCTTTTTCCTCACATGGGGTTTTTACCTTCTCATTCATGATTGAGAGCATTTCTATATTGTATTTCATCTCTCTTTTGGGGAGGAGTTTTGTCCCATTGGGTTTTCTCCTTTTCTCTGTTTGTGAGAGATTGCATTGCATTTTTACATGGGTGCCCAACATGGCCTAGTTTCTGGGACCCATCTTGCATTGTTTGCATTTGTGTACATTCTCCCTAAGTTGCACTTAAGGGGGGGTGTTGGTGTAATTAAATATTTTGTACCTTGTCCTAGTTCCTAATTACATCTTAGTTAAGTTTACTTAGGGACCACATGGGAGTTGTTGGAAAATTTCCACCTTTGGTGGACTTATCATGTTATCACTCTATCACCTCCACCTTTCATGGACATATCATGTGATTAGGGTTCCACCTTTTGTGGTAGATCCACTATTTGTGGTGGTTATCACATTATCACCTTTCCACTTTAGGTGGAGTGATAGATTTTCATTATTGTCTCATGTCATAAGATTATGACACTCCTATGTTCTCACCTTGGCTATATAACCAAGGGGTCTCTACTACATTTGTATACACACATTGAATCATATCATCAACATTGAATATATTTTATTCTTGTCATATTATTTTCTCTCTTCTTTGTGCTTTCTATTTGGTCCATAGATCTTGGCATCCATAGCCAATTCTAACATGGTGTCAGATCATGTTTGATTCTAACATGGTATCAAAGCATGTTTGATTCTAACACTTCTTCTTTGGGTGTTGACTGGGAAGGTTGCCCATACATGTGGGGATATGGTGGAATTGTCACCACAATGAGTGTAGTACGTATTTCATATTCTTCATAGCCCTTGTCAATGTATGGACTTTGGTGATGGTGGATTCAGATGTGATGGATGAGGTGGATTTTGTGTTGGATGATGGATTGTGAGATGGATTAGAGGATGATGCCTAAGGTGCCCCCACTTCAACTCTTGGACAATGTCAAGAGTGAGGGAAAGAGGCTGAGAGAGCATGACAATATTCAAAGGGTTGAGGATCAGCATGAATGGTTACCTCCATCCCATTGTAAGGAAATTTTAGGCACTGATGGTAAGTGGAGGGAATGGCATGCATGGAATGAATCCATGGGTGACCGAGGAAGAGATTGAATGGGATATCCAAATCAAGGATGTGGTACATGGTGTATTGCACAATAGGGCCAACCTAAATCAGAAGGAAAATGATGCCTTTAGAATCCCTCTCTGCATTATCATAGGCTTTAATAGTGATAACCTACTTATTCAAGTCAGCTTGGGTATATCCTACCTAATTTATGAACTTTAACATACAAAGGTTAAGGGCAGAGCCATTATCTATGAGGAACCTTTACACTTTATGGTGAGCTACAAGGACTTCGATGTGGAGGGGATGGTTATGGTTTGAATCAATTGAGGGCATATCATTCTAACTAAATCCCAATTGATATGTGGATGACAAGTGTCCTACTAAGGCTTGGAATTGGGTAGGATCTATATCATTAGGAACATGGGTATCTTGGAGAGCTTTAGTGAGGATTTCTTGATGGATAGGGGAAGACAAGAAATCCAAAATGGATATTTTTGTATGGGTCTTTCCAAGATGATCAAGAATGTTATATTGGGAGCCCACAAGAGCTGGTTGGGATGACGTAGAAGGTCCAGAGATGGATATGCATGTGTGGAACGTAGTAGAAAAACATTATGAGTCTTTTCCTTTAATGTGGATCAGGGACACGTGTGGCTCTACCTGACTGATGCACATAACTATGTCATCATAGTTATAGGGTACATTCTTATAGCTGATATTTTTAGTGTTGTTACCTTGGTTGTTATTATTGTTAGACCCAAGATTAGTGTTGGAATTTCTAGCACCTTGATTGTGTTTACGGAAAGCATTTTGTTATGTTTGTAGTTAAGAATTGGATGAGGTTGCCTAATTTGCATACACTATTATGTCACCTCAATCTGTAAGATCTTTTATATATGTTTTAAGACCTTGACACTTATTAGTGGTATGACCCTTGATTTTGTGGAAGTCGCAATACTTGTTTTCCTTATACCAGGCGGGCATTGGTTTGGAATCATCAAAGGGATTTATCACAAGATAGCCAATCAGATAGATTTCCTAAAGCAACCTATTGAAAATGGCACTTAAGGGTTTTCCCAAGGGAGTGAATGAGCGTTTATTATTCCCTTGATTGTTTCAATTGGACTATTGAGGAGGATGAGGTGTACCATGTGGCACAAATATGACATTGGGAGATGATTGTTGATTAGGGACATATTGAGGTCTTTGTGAGGTGTTGGATACTTGTACATGCTTGGTATCTATAAAAACATCATTGATATTATTCTTATTCTTATTCTTATTCTAGTATCAAGGTCTATCTCCTGATGAATTGTCCTTATTTGAGTTAAATTTTTTGACTTATCCCTTAGCAATGAGAGCTCTCTCAATGGTGAATATTTTTTCAATGACTTTTGAAAAGGTGGTAACATAATGCAAATTAAGATTGTTCAACACAAAAAGTAGCAAGCCTTTTCAATTTTATATATTTACCTTTACGGCTGTGCCTTAATTTTCAAATGCTCACTGCCCTCGGAGTGCTCCACATGGCTTCCTCATGTAGCTTTTCACTTTTCTTTCGATTCGCTTTTTGGCAGTCTCCATCTGCGTGCCGCATAGCTCTCTCTGGCTATTTTCCCGAGTTGGGCTCACCTCGTACTTTATTTTTCTTGGAGCCCTCCACATGGCTCCCTCTCAAGGCTTTTTGTTGGGGATCTTTTCAACTTTCTATCAAGCTATGTCTGAGTGACATGTGGCATTTGTTTATGCGCCAGTTACCTTGGAAATGTCATTGGACTTTTGTACTCACCTACTGCCAAGTTTCTTGCTGCGGTGCCACGTGTTCTCTCTTACTGCTGGATGGTTTTCCATTCTATATCGTGGCCTCGCTGGCATGCAGTTGGCCGATCAATGATTGTTGTGGCAGCTCGAGATGATCTGGGTCGTCGATCTCTGCATGTGGTTTACTCTTCTCTTGATGCATCTTCAGGCGGTGGACTTGCCAATAAATATGACCATGTTTCTTTTATTTGGTTGTTGATTAAGTTCACAAAAACTCTTGAGCACTAGGAAGAAAGCCTTTTGTAATAGTTTCATTTAATTCAAAGACTTCAGACTGTGCCAAATAAATTCGACCTTTCTATTTTCAATCATTTGTTAGAACTATTGGACTATGCTGTTATTTTCCTTTTGTATGAATGCCTATTCTTCATTTTTTGTAACCTTTCATAGCTCAATGAATACAGATCATGTTTCTTCAACTCCTCTATGTTAAACAAAGTTATGCTTGATTATATTATACAAATTAGAGGGTATTTTTACATGATAAGTGCTTTTGAGAAAATTAACTTAATTAACAGTATTTTGGTGGTTCGGGCCTTTGCATTTTGCACTGTGCTTTGTTGAAATTCGTCTATGATCTTGGCACATCACCTGTAGTGTAGTTTTTACATTCTTGCTATCTTTCTAACCTTTTTCTCCCCACTAAACACAAAGCTGGCTTCAATAAAATCCCAGAGGTCACTTGGCTAGCGCACAATGTCCCCCATTAGCTAATTTTTCCATAAGGTTGCTGCTACATGCAAAATTCTATGTCAATAGTTCTTTTTCTGGCATGCCCAATGGGACCACGAACTAGCACATTTTCCTTATTTTTATAAGTGTGTATGAGCCATTGGCCTATAACTAGGTTGTACACTGCAAGAGTCCCTGGCCAGTTCATACCGCCTTTAGTTTTTGTGCACCCAAGAGGTCGCCAAGGTAGCCCTTCGCCTCCTCCGTCTCCTCCTTCTCCACCATCACTCAATCCACCTACACCTATGGCCACTAGAAATTATGTAGCCTGGGACTCTAGCAATCCATTAGTAGCACTTGTGCCTCCTATAGTATGGGGCCCCATCCCTGCTTCCACTTTAAAAGCTATCCCTAAATATTCTAGGGATGAATCAAAGACACCAATGGAGCATTTGCAAGATGTAGCAGACGTATGTTTGGTACATGGCATATCGAACGAAAATGTAGCCCTTAGATTGTTGGCTGCCTCCTTTCGAGGAAAGGCGCTAAATTGGTATAGGACATTACAAGCTAGTACTATTACTACTTGAGACCAGCTCAGAACCCCATTTTATGAGCATTTTTCGAACACTGGTGACAAATATTTGCTATATCATTAGTTAGCAAACATAAAGTGAGCTCCTCATGAAGCTCTGCCTGATTTCAATGCGAGGTTCCATTCAACCTAGTAGAGAGTGCTTGTTGGTAGCCGACCACCTCTGGATTTAGCGTTCATGTTCTACCTAAAGTTGATCAATGCTGATATATCCATGATGTTACAAGCTTTGGGTGGAGAAACTCTTCTTGATGCTTATGCCTTGGCTATCGCTTCAAAAAATAATCTGATCACTACAAGAAAGTTAGCACCAAGACCCATCATGCCATTGTTCCCTGAGTGCAACGCTATAGAGGTTGAAGTTCCTTCCACCAGCGCACCTACAGTTCCTCTCCAATCTATGTACATCTATCCTAGAAGTGTTCCGAGCATGGCCCTGACGATAGCTCCTGTGGTAGCTCCTGTGCCTAATCCCATGGCCATCAAGATGAACGAGATGAGAGAATAAATGCAAGCCGTGACTAATGAGTTGACCACCATAAAGCGACAACAATACAGCTATCAAAATCTGGCATACCAGAGTTAGCAAGGTGGAAAAACTCCATACCAATCAAATCAATGGTAGGATAAGTCACATGGGAATTTATCAACTCAGCCAAATAACCAGATAGTTTTGGTAACCCTGCCGATGCAAACCATTCATCCTAGTTTGAATAAGGAGCTGGTGGTGGGACAAAAAAATTTGATTGAAGATGACAACTCATGGTGTTTTCCCTACAATGATGCACATATGCCACGAAATTGTCCACGGAGAAATTTACAACAACAAATCATAGATCAACATAGCCAAGCCAGTGCATCTGTTTCTGGCAATCCACCATATGCCTCTCAAGAAATGGACAATGTAGTCCTGGCAGTTCAAATGTAGGGGATGTCCATCTAGCAAGAGTCGGAAATTGTTTTGGACTAGGCTTTCTTTTCTTGGATGGAAGGAGAAGAGTCAGCATTTCTGAATGACGTCCCTACAGACAAAGTACCTCGAGTGCAATTTGACTACAATATGCGTTCTAAGCGTAGATTCACCAGAGAGTTCACTACCTTGCCTACTAATGCTTCATTTTAACTAATGCCTAGCCCAACGGCAGGACTATTTCGCACCCCTCCATAGTCCAAGACGGTGATTCCTAGCTCTCCGAGTCCACTTCCATCAAAGGCGAAGGCTCCATCGATCACTTCTACTATTGCTAAACTACTGGACATACCAGCCACAAAACCAATGATCACTGTAAAACCTAAAGAGCAAGCAATCGCGACTCACCAATCGAAAGTGCAATTCAATGTGGTAGAAAAACTAAAGAAGTCATCTACCAATGCTTCTCTATGGGACGTCCTGGCTATTCCAGAGCAGAAGGTGCTGCTACAAAAGGCGTTGTCGAGAGAAGAGGATGTGAAGGTTCCTACTCAATCTAATAAAGAGAATGTATCCAAGCCAGACTTGGATAAAGTGCTAACAATTAAACCGAAGGAGAAGCTCGAATTCGGAAGGGAAAATAAGCGTAAACCTAAGCCTTTCTTTCTAACACTCATCATTGGCGAGAAGTTGCTACATAACTATATGATTGACTCTGGGGCTAGCACCATGATCATGTCAAAGCAAGTAGCTAATGCTTTGGGTTTAAAATATAAGCCTCTGAATAAAAGAGTCATCCAGCAAGATGAAAATAAGGTTGATACTATTGGGGTAATCAAGGGATTGCCTATGACTTTGTTTTCCTGCCCTAGTATCACTGTAAACCAGGATACCATACTCATTGATATCCCTCCTCTATTCGGGATTTGTTTGTCCCGAGAGTTCACAACAAATGTCAGAGGATATCTAGCACTAGACTGGTCACACCTGATTCTGAGGACCAAGCATGGAGCTAAGATGAAACTATTGTCAGAAACTCTACATTCTGAACATATCGCTAATGAGGCCCTACTCAACTTTGAAGCAGCACACACTTCAATCTCTCTGGAAGAAAGGTTCAATGTGGAATTTCGTGAAGAAGAGGAGGCTACTAGCTCTCGGACAGAAGATGAAGAAAACTTGTTGAACGAATTTATTGATACAAACCCTTTCGGGAATTATCATGCAACTGGCCTCAGAACCTATGTTATACATGAAGAGGGGTAGATCATGCCTAGAGTTATTAAAGAACCTGAAGGTGAAGAATCTTCAGAAATATGGATGTTATATTTTGATAGAGCCAGATGTAGAGTAGGAGCTGGAGAGGGGATTTGTTTGATATCCCCATTCGACAAAAATAATTTGAGGTCTTATCGCTTCCAATTTGCGTGTTCGAACAATGAAGCTGAGTATGAAGGTCTCATCCATGGTTTAAGCTTTGCGGAACAAATGGGTGCAAAGCAGATAAGTTTCTTCAGAGATTCAGAGCTAGTGGTCAACCAAATCTATAGAACTTCTGCCGCAAAGAATATCCATATGCAATCCTATCGACATAGAGTCTGGGATTTGATTGATAACTTTGAGGCTTTCAATATTCAGGCTATTCCTAGGGAGATGAATTCTGAAGCCGACAAAATGGAAACTATAGGGGCTCAGTTCAAGCCAACCTCTAAATTATTGAGAAATAAGCATGCAGTGAGAGTAATTGTAAGACCTTCTATCCCTGATAACAATCAAGATTGGAAAGTGTTTGATAGCAATGCTCATATTGCATCATTCATCCAGTCATCTAGAGAATTCATTGATAAACTGCAATTGAAGATCACCGAAGCTTACAAAGATCAAATCATCTAGTTGAAATCCAACAAGCTCCCAAGGATCCTAGTCACTCTAGAAAGCCTGTTCGATTTTGATGATGCAATGAGAGACAAAAAGAAGCTCATGGTTGACAAAGGTGATTACACCGATTTGCATATAGGAGAGGATAGGAAGCTCAAAGTTGGGAAAGAAGTGTCGCAAAAGAATAAAGACAGACTAAGACACTTCTGCGAGGAATATCTAAGTGTAGTTGCCTGGTCATATGATGATCTTAAAGGATATGATCCTAGAATCATCGAGCATAAAATTAAGTTGTCGGAAGGGGCTAAACCAGTTCACCAAAGGCAAAGACCCGTAAACCCAAAGATAGAGTCTCTCATGTCACAGGAGCTAAATAAGTTGATCGCATCTCGAATAGTGTTCCCGATCAAACACAACACTTGGGTGTCAAACCTAGTGCCAGTCTGGAAGAAAAATGGGGATATACGCTTGTGCATAGACTTTTGAGATTTAAATAGAGCATCCTAAAATGATCATTACCCCCTGCCTTCAATGGAGGTAATTCTACAAACTGTTGCTGGCTCCGAAATGTTTTCAATGTTGGATGGTTTTTCGGGCTACAACCAAATCCAAGTAAAAGAGGAGGACCAACACAAGATAGCATTCACCATGAAGCGGGGGACTTATGCATATGCTAAAATTCCTTTTGGGCTCTCAAATGCTGGAGCTACTTTTTAGAGGGCTATGGATATTGCCTTTAAGGAATTGATCCACAAGATTATACTCATTAAACTGGATGATTTGATAGTATTTTCAAAATCTATTGATGATCACTTTGATCATTTGGAGTTTGTTTTCCAGAAGTGCCAGGAATTCAGGATTTCTTTAAACCCAAAGAAATGTGTGTTTTTAGTTCCCCAAGGGAAGCTATTGGGATATGTGGTCTCTAAGGAAGGCATTGCTATTGATCCAGAAAGAGTTGATGTGATCCGAGAACTTCCGTTACCTGTCAACAAGAAGGGTGTGCAATCTTTCCTGAGTAAGGTCAATTTTATTAGCCGATTCATTGTAGATTTTAAAGGTATTGTCCATTCTATTACCTTAATACTCAAGAAGGATCAGATTTTTAAATGGATGGCAGAAATTAGAAAAGCTTTCAAGCTTATAAAAAAGGCTATTTCCTCCACTTCTGTGTTGGTGAACCCCGACCTATCAAATGATTTTATTATGTATGTTTTCGGTGGTGGCAATAGTATTGCCATAGTGCTTATGTAGAAGGATGATGAAGATACAAGGGAGTCTCCCATTGCCTTTTACTCATGAACTTTAAAGGAATATGAGGTGAAATATAACTTTGTAGAAAAACAGGCCTTTGCCATTGTTAAAGGGCTTAAGAAGTTTTGGCATTTGATATCATACAATAGGGTGATTGTTTGTGTACCGCATCCTAGTGTGCGGGAGTATATCATGGAGGGAGAAATCATTGAAAAAAGAGCCAATTGGATCACTAAGATCCTAGAATATGATATTGAAGTCAGACCTATCAAGACTATCAAAGGAAAGGGATTGTGCGAATATCTCACTAAAAATAGTGAAAAGGTGGCAGAGTTTGAAGTTCCAGAACCTGTGCTAATAAATGAAGAGAGTTCTTAGAGCAACTGGCTAGAAGATAGAATGGAATTCATGCAGATGGGAAGGTATCTAATCAATCTCCCATCTTTTAAAAGATGTTTCTATCACCTAAAAAATAGCAATTATGTTCTCTTAGAACGTGTCTTGTTTAAAAGAAATTTTAACGGTGTCCTGCTAAGATGTGTGAATAAGGAGAAAGCCAAGAAGATATTAGATCAATACCATAATAGCCTGTCCAGAGGAAATTCTTCTACAAGAACCATGATAATTAAAATTATATGTGCCGATTATTTTTGGGCAACTTTTTTTAATGATGCATTTTCAATGATTAAGTCTTGCAAGGAATGTCAGTTCCATGTTGGAAAGAGACAAAATGTTGCTATGCCTTTAAGGCACATAGTGGTAAAAGAACCTTTTGCTCAATGGGGTTTAGAATTCATTGGGATGATTAACCCTTTCTCTTTAGCTAGACATAGATGGATATTGACAACAACCGACTACTTTACTAGGTGGGCAGAGGTAGTGCCATTAAAAAATTCAATAGAAATGGAGATTGTTAATTTCTTTGAAGAGCTGGTGGCCAGATTCGGCCTGCCTAAAACAATCATCTCTGATAATGCTAAGGATTTTCTGTGCTCAAAGATGAGCCAGTTCGCACTAAAATATGGAGTGTTCCTGAAGACCTCTTCTAACTATTGTCCCCAAGGGAATGGTCTCGCAGAGTCTACTAGCAAAACCTCATCAGGTTACTAAAGAAAATAGGCTCCAAACACCAAAAAGAATGACATAGGAACCTCCAGACAACATTGTGGGTAGACTGAATCATGCCCAAATAGATATTGAAGACATCTCATTATGATAAGGTGTACGGGAAGGAGGCATTGCTACCTATTGCCACATAAATTCCTACCTTGCAATTGCTTAAATCTCTGGAAATTGAGCAAAATGGAGCAATGGAGGTGAGATTTTCTGAGTTTACTTAAGGTGCAAGAGAAAAGAGAGCACGCCCTAGAAGTGATGAATAGCCGCCAGCAAGTGGTAAAGAGATGGTTCGACAAAAGGGCTTCGGATCAAGGGTTACAATGTGGAGTTTTGGTTCTTAAATTTAATGAGTGCAGAGCAAAGCCTGGACAACACGAAAAATTTGATAGTCTCTGGGAAGGGCCATTAAAAATTGCCCAATGTAAATAGTTCAACTCTTTCGAGTTGGAAGATATGGAAGGAAATGCCCTGAGTATTCCTATCAATGGAATACATCTTAAAAAATTTCATTAATTCTACCTGCATGATGTTTTTGTACATTGTATATATGTAATTATTCTTTCCTGCTTTAAGTTTAGAACCTTCTTAGTGCAAGAAATGAAATAAGATAACAACAATAGTGCTAAATAGAAAATATATTTTAAATAGGCTAAGATTTCTGAAAAGATATATATTATATTTATATAGCCAAAGATTTACATTATATTTTTGGGGGCCAGACACCTGGTATCAACATTTACATATATCCGCTATAGAGCGAAGATTGTAAGGAGAAAATAAAATTTTGGATCATCTTCATTCTCAAAGTCATCAATGGGAAGGACCAACAATCATGGCAGCAGGCGGCACGAGATCAAGAAACACCATTCTTTCAAAATCTTCGAACCACTGAAGATTTTGGAATGGTTCAATGTAGTGCACACACATAAGGAAGTAGCATCCAGCACGGACCTTGGTGTGATGCTCCTCATGAGTCTCCAACTCGAACCCGAAAAGGAAAGGCCTGGTAGGAACAATGCCTCCATGCAGTTGCTACAGGTGAATGTTGTGAACCGAGGGAATCCCACGGTCAATTTGGGCCACACGCATAATTTGTTTCAGGCCTCTAAGGCAGCACCGAGGGAAGACCCGCTTTGTCAGCTTTAAGATTTTGCGTTTGGAAACGCTAATGTCCTGTAGCGAGGTGACAAAGTGGGAATGAATGCTAGTATTCACCCGATACTGCTCTTCATACTCCACACAGTCGTTTCTGAGGACCCACTTGATTGCCTTCACATACAATAGGTTCTTCACACCTGTCATGTGCTTCAAGCGCCTGCATCTAATTTTTCCAAGAAAGGTGGCCTGAGTCTTTTTGCAGACAAGCCTCACTAGTGTTTCCATGTTGTTTGCTTTTCCAGTTGAAAAATGAATTTGCTAAGTCGTAAAGAAAGCTTGCTAAGCTAGGAGTGCTAGAAAATTTTGTGATTTTCTATACTGCCAATGATCTTATTTATAGACTAGCTAAGGTTCACCAGCCGAGGAAATCATAATTATTGATTGAGCCCAAGTGTGTCACATTGCCTCGATTTTCAGTGTTGCAGTGTGCGAGGTGATGGGAAGGTACAAGTACAATTTGCAACATGCTTTGCTAAGTTGCCACATTCATTCGATGATAGGCTAGGTGTCCACACAAAGCGCCACCTTCCAATCTGAATCAAGGCGAAATCTTAGAGAAAAGGCTATCGGGCGACATGCCCTATACGTACAATGAAATCAATTAATGCAAATAGCCTGTGAGGGGGTGTTCGCAAGGTTGCCTTGGTTTGTCTTTCGAGAAAATCAGGCTCCATCATATGCAAGAGGCTATCTATTAAATGCTCGACCAATTTGGTTGGTTGGCGATCCTTTCACACGAATAAAAGCTAGCGATGCATAATAGAAACTTGGTATGAATGGCTAGCACGTACCCTTTTTTACTACTTTTCTCGAGGATCGAAAAGGTAGGTTATGGCATGCAGAGAACATATTTATCACAAAAGTTACCAAGGATTAAATAACTAAGGCATTTGTGAGAGGAAATAAATTTTCAAAAAGGCTAATCCGTTTACCAAAGGTTTGCAAAAAGGTTCTTGCGAAATATCAAAAATGACTGAAATTGCTGAGAACCCATCACAAACCTTAGTCCCAGTAACTATAATTGAGAAAATGAAGGTAGTACCCCACGTACAGTTCTATGACCAGGAGTCTTATGCCACTTAAGGCATACCATCAAAGCCTTGTTGGCCTCTCACTCATGCGGTAGACCAAAAGATATTGAACGTGGTTCCTCACAGAGATCAGACAGTGGTTTTGGAGGATTGGGATAACATCTTTGATCCTGAGTTATCTCACAATCCTAAGAGCCTTAGGGAGGCCGCATGCGAAAAAATGAAGCATATGACAGACCAATTTCACAAGCGTCTATGGTTCTATGGGCTTGCACAGTACATGGTTCCTTTGGTACATCCCAACCCAGAAATTGTGGCAGTATGTGCGACGCATTTCGACCGAAACACCGGGGTAATCAGTGGCAAGGATTTCAAGGTAGTTGTTAGCCCTGAAGCTATTCAAGATATGTTGTGCGTCCCTCTTCCCTTGACCCATGAGGTCAAGATTTTTGAAGTGGAAAGAATGCAACAAAAGTGGGGAGAGCTCCAAATGGGGCCACAGTTTTATCGCTCTGAGATCAATCAGCCAATGAGTAGTTCAGTGCCGCCCAAATTCCCTTTCAATTTGAAGGCTTTGAAAGGTGGGTCTTCCTCTATCGCTTCTATGCTGGCATTGGTGTGTGGTCTAGACTCGAAAAAGTATGTTCTTGAGTTTCAAATGTGCCTCAACTTTATGCTGAAGAGGAATCGTGAGGCTCCACTCCTAGATTTTTCAAGAGTTGTTAGTGATGGAATTTGGCAGTAGCTGAAGGAGTTTGGGGTTGGCTCTAAGTTCAGGTTTTCATCTTTCTTGGCTTACTTGATTTTGCACCAAAACCCGGATTACTTTTTGGTATCTATGTCCCTGTCTATTTTTGATGAGGGTGGCCTAAGAAAACCGGTTTCAACATGGACCCCTGTCATGTCAAAAACCTTTGATTATTATGCATTTTCAAATTCCTTCATAGCCCCAACTCTAAGGGCTTTGGATAGAGTTGGAATCAACATGACCGAATGCATATCACCCTACTAGAAGTCCTGGTTGGGGAAGCTAGTTCCGCCCTGTGACTAGTTCTTTGGCTTGGATTTCACCATACTTCGCATAATAGGTTTTGTCTAAGAGCCTTTCTGACTTCCCCATTTACTTTTTGATAGAGTGTTGGCCCTGGAGGCAATGAGGTAGCTATGTACCCTTTATGATGATTACTAGGGGGGAAAACACTTAACCTCCTACTTGCTGCTGCCAATCATGTTTGGATCCGTGTCATTGATTAAGAAGAGGACTCCAATGATTGATACCTCAGTGATTCTACTTTCAAAGTTGGGTCACCTCAAGTTGGTACTGATAGAAGATGCCTGACATTACAATCTTGACAATGATTTAGCGAGAGTGGGCATCAAAATCCCACATTCGCCCCGACCATTCTGGGACCTTTGGAAGAATGCCATGAAAGGAAATTTAAGTAGGTATGTAGGCCTTGAATATATGCCTACAGTGGATGGTTAGCCACCATGGCTGATTTTTTATCACATCGTGGGGAAGGCCAACCCAAAGCAGAAGATCAACTCCTCCCTGACCACCCAATTGACTAAGCTCGGTTGGACGCCTGAGAAGATTCAAGCCTTCTGGGTATACCGGCAGGAGACTCTGGCAGCCGACAAGCTTCATGATGAGGTAGCCCTTGATGAAAGATTCAATGATATTTGGGAGAATGAACATCTGGATGTTGAAAGGTCTCTGAATCGCTCAACATGCATGTAGTAATACAGAAGGGAAGAGGTTGCCGCAAAATCTGAGGAGGAGGTAACTCAGAATCCCCCTGTCGTTACTAAGAGTCCAATGCAGGAGAAGGATACTAGTAAGTAACCTACACAGGAGAAAGAGCCACATGCAAAAACATCAGATCTAGCCAGCTCTTTTAAATCAATACAAAAGTGGGCAAGGACTACCAGTGGTAAGAGAAGGGTCATTCTTGACCTTGATGATTTTTCAGAGGAGAAGTGATAATGAACCAGAGAGGCTGGTGGGGAGAAAGAGAAGTTGATGGAGGAAGCGGTCGAAACATCTACAGCTCCGCATGAGCCTCAGGTAATATTTCCTCCCTCTTCTCTCTCCTTCATGTCTCTGGTCCTTCCTTCATCTGCCCCTACTTTATCATCTGCTCCAATTTTCTCTGCCCCTCCTGGTTTCCCACCCCTATCCTCCACTTTCCATACCTTGCCCAAAATGTAATTCAGTGTAAGTACTGGACTCGTGGGCCAACAATTTTTATCTCCAAGGCCCAGCCCTACAGTTGGTGCATCTCCAGTTTTCCCTTACACCTTGTTCTCATCTCCTCTGAATAGCCAATTCATTCCACCATTCTCCCCCACTATCATAACACGGCCAAGCAAGACTTCTGATTCATTGAATACGCTATCTTTCCCACTGGCCATCCCTCATGATTATCCTTTTGTTGGTGGCCTGGGTATCCATGCCCAGGAATATTTCTCACAGGTTGATGCAAATAAGAGTGCCCATGCCAATCGGATCAACAAAAAAAGACAAAAAGATGCAACCAAGCCGACGGAGCCCCATTTGCAAACCATTTTCAATGAAAGTCAAAATTCCTTGATGTTTGCAAAAATCACTCCAAATGTGATTAAGGTGGTGGGAGAAATGTTGCCAAGTGATTATTCTATGAATGCTGTTGGTTTAGACTTGCAGTAGGCCCACTAGCGAGATAAAGTTGAGCTGATGGAGGAGATCCAAAAAATAGTGACCACTGATTATCTCAAGCTTAACTGCCAGATAAAGAAGAAGGATGGTCAGATAGCAGAGCTCAAAGGCAATTTCGACATCTGGGTAAACAAATTTAAAGCCTAGGAAAATGAAATAAAGTGACTTGAGAAGGAGAGGAGTGCCTTCGAAAGTCAGATCAAGGAATTGCAAGATTTGAGTGCAGAGATAATTCTGAGACTCCAATAGGAGGTCGAGTAGAGTCGAGCAAATGAGGAGGAACTCCGTGTTGAGTCTGACCTGCTAACTAAGGGAATGAAAGAGCTCTAAAAGAACACCACTGTCAAAATTACTGAAATGAGTGCCAATCTGGAATTGGAAACTCAAAAGACTAGGTAGGCCGAATTGGCCCTGGCAGAAAAAGAAAAGGAAGTTTTCACTCTAAGGGAGCAGATGTCTACATTGTACAGAAACTTGTTAGAACTAAAGACAAGTTTGATCAGCAGAGAGACAAAATTGGCTACCCTAAGGACCCAACCCTTTGCACCCCAGATGAGCTCGTTGGAAATTGCAAAAGAGTTGTATGCATCATACTAGGACAAGGTGAAAGATTTGTGCCTTACTCTTTAGCCTACCTTGAAATTTATTGCGCAAGCGGCTAGCCTTTGTAGAATAGTGAGTGAATCAATACAGCAAGTTCAGGAGTTAACTTTTGACAAGGTTTTGGATTCTAGAATTTTATTGGGTAAGTTGTATACTGCTCCTAATGAAGCATTGAGTAGCATGGGCATCAATGATCAAATGATGGTGGCTATGGGCGTAAGTATCCTCATCTTCATGCACGCGGCCATTCAACAGGTAGTAGAATGCATGTCTCAGTTGAACCAGGTTACTAGCGATATGCGGGCAAAATTTTCCCATTTGACTCAGAGAGGCCTTCCCTCACCCTTCATTGCAGATCAGGCGATAGCGGGTGTCAAGCATATTGTTGCAATGATCAAAGAGAAGAAGCAGGACCTTTCTGTCTTCTAATCTTTTGATCAACCTCTGACTATCGAAGAAATTGAGGGAATCGTGCATCAGCTAGCACAACTTTTCTTCCAATTGGAATTGGAGACAAAAGTATCAAGAGGATTGCCTTTCAAGGCAATCATCGATCTCAGGCTATCTCATGAGAAAGTGTGAGCTCTCTCTGCACCATCAAATGAGGTATAGACCAGTCTGTAGGCCGCCCTCTCAAGGTTGTGAGTAGTTGGGATGCTGAACCAAAGTTTCTGGGGTTCTTCATTCCGTGAGCGAAATGCCCCTATGAGTCACCAAACTGTTCAAGACAAAAACTGGCAAGCCATTGTAGTTTTATATATTTACCTTTGTGGCTACGCCTTAATTTTCAAATGCTCACTACCCTCGGAGCACTCCACGTGGCTTCCTCGCGAAGCTTTTTAGTTTTCTTTTGCTTCACTTTTTGGCAGTCTCCGTCTATGTGTCGTGTGGCTCTCTCTAGCTATTTTCCTGAGTTGGGCCCGCCTTGTACTTTATTTTGCTCAGAGCCCTCCATGTGGCTCCCTCTCAAGGTTTTATGCTGGGGATTTTTTCAACTTTCTACCAGGCTCCGTTTGAGCAACACATGGCGTTTGTTTCTGTGCCAATTACCTTGGAAATGCCGTTGGACTTTTTGTACTTGCCTGCTGCCAAGTTTCTTGCTGCGGTGTCGCGTGTTCTCTCCTACTACTACGTGGTTTTTTGTTCTATGTTGTGGCCTTGTTTTATGCAGTTGGTTGGTTGATGATTGCTGTGGCAGCTCAAGATGATCTGGGTCGTCAGTCTCTATGCATGGTTTTCTCTTCTCTTGATGCATCTTCAGGCAGTGGACTGACCAATAAATATAGCCATGTTTCTTTTATTTGGTTGTTGATTAAGTTTGCAAAAACTCCTCAGCACTGGGAAGAAAGCCTTTTGTAATAGTTTTATTTAATTCAAAGACTTCAAACTATGCCAAATAAATTCGGCCTTTCTATTTTCAAGCATTTGTTAGAACTATTGGACTGTGCTATTATTTTCCTTTCATATGAATGCCTGTTCTTCAGTTTTTGTAACCTTTCATAGCTCAATGAATACAGATCATGTTTCTTCAACTCCTCTATGTTAAAAAAATTTATGCTTGATTATATTATACAAATTAGAGAGTATTTTTACGTGATAAGTGCTTTTGAGAAAATTAACTTAATTAACAGTATTTTGGTGGTTCGGGCCTTTGCATTTTGCACTGTGCTCTATTGAAATTCATTTATGATCTTCGCGCATCACTTGTAGTGTAGTTTTTACATTCTCGCTATCTTTCTAACCTTTTTCTCCCCACTAAACAAAGAGCCGGCTTCGATAAAATTTCGGAGGTCACTTAGCTAGCACACAATGTCCCCCATTAGCTAAGTTTCCCATAAGGCTGCTGCTATATGCAAAATTTTGCGTCACCAAAGATTATGCACCATGTCAAGATGGTCATTTGTGATGAAGATGGTCACCATGTCCTTCTCACTAAGATGAGATTTTAATCGACTAGACAGGGAATGCCACCTTTGGAGACAGCTTGTAAGGGTTTCTCCCTCACATTGTTTCTCTTTCAATAGATCTAAGGTATCTAATAGATCTGTGAAAGAAGATATTGATCCCTTTTGAAGATCCATGAACCAGTCTAGAGCTATCACTATCAAACTTCTAGGGAATAGACATAGGATATAATTGTCGTTGTGCAGGAATTTTTGGTAATGTGAGTAAATTCCTACAAGTGGGTTCTCGGGTCACCCTTCCCTTTGTATTTATCAAACTTGGGAATTTCAAAGTGCTTAGGAAAGGGGACAAGCAAGATGGATGGATCAAACAGATAAGAACAAATCTCTTTAAACTTAAAGGAATTTTTGGATATCATTGCTTGCAAGTTCCTTAATGATGATTTTACTTCTTCCCACTCCTTGTTGATAGGTACTAATGAGGAGGGGCCTTCTTGATTGGACTGATTATAGGGGGGATATTGTTGATAAGATGGGGATGGGGTAAAAATGGTTTGATTGTGTGCTGGTGGAGGTGGATATGAAGGAGTTCATTGATATTGATTAGGAAGGGTTGACGGGGTATTGGTTTAGCTTTGTTGATATGATGGTGGGGCTTGATGATATGAGGAATATGAACCCTACTGATAAGATGGTGGTTGTTTATAGTAATATCGATAGGATTGATAGTTTTGGATGGTCTGCTATTGGGAAGCATATAGGGATTGTTGTGATTGCTAAAGATTAATGTAGGATGGCTATTGTTGGGATTGTTGAACATAAGGTGATTTCTACTGAGATTGATGTGGATTGTAGTAGTAATAATTAGGATTTGGATTGGATGTAGTGGCTTGCAGTCAATAATAACTTTGGGGGTAATATAAGTACTGGGTAGTAGGGTTGCCTGGGATTTGTTGAGAGGATTTTTGGGGTTGCATTAGGATTTGTGAATGTTGAGGGGGTTGTTGGTAATATGGAGGTTGTTGGTGAGGAGATTGAGATGGAATTTGAGGTTGTTGAGGGATGCTTGCAATGAATGAGGAGGTTGTTGTTGATTTTTCTACGAGATTTGACCTTGTTGGGGATTACCTTGCACTTGATGCGGGGTTGAGATGGATTACCCTAGGTTTGATGCAAGGGGGGTTGTTGAGGCTATGATGGGATAATAGTGTGAAGTGGAGGCTATAAAGGGGTATGTTGTGATGGAAGAGTTCCTTGAGGTGGTTGCTGAGATGTAAATGGAGGTGGCGATAAGTTATATGTGGGTGTATGACCAGGAGGTGTTGGTGGCACAATGAAAGGATTATAAGTAGTTCCCCCTACATTTCCAAAAATTTCACTCAGGTGGTTCGGTGGAAGAGGTCAAGTGGATGGTACAGGGATTGAACTTTGTGGGATGTTCATGCCTTGTGGATTGGGTGGACCTTGCAGCATACCAGGGCTAAGAGGATTATTAGGATTGGGGCCCTGAGGATTGTTAGGATTAGTCAATGCTCCCATAATAGAAACTAGAACCTAAGGGGGTGGTACAAGAGGTGTCACCTGATAGAGAAAAACAATGCCAAATCTTAAGGCCTTTTGCCCATTTATACCCATTCATTTGCTATCTTTTCCATTAAAAAATCATTTTTTCCACTCATATATAGCTTATAAACTTTACCATTTCCTTAATGTTCAATTTTACATCACTTACCGCAGCCTTCCACAATGGGCTCGCAGTATGGTGGTAGCGGTTAGCAGGCAGGCATAAAGTGCTTACCGCGCCACTGCACATTGTCTAAACATAGACCGTGGGGTTGTGGTGGGTAGTAAGTCATCGATGTGTGAGCAATCAGAGGACATACTACAGTAACACACACGGTTAAACCATAGACTGTGGTGACTGTGGTGGTCAAGAGGAAGCGACGAGATGATGGTTAATAGTCACATCATGGTATCACCGACGGTTAGGAAGAAGTCCACGATAGAGCAGTAGGAGGAGAGAGCACAATGATAGTTGGATACCACGGTACCATGGGAAGGAAGTGAGGAGACTACGGTGACCATGGTAAACAATGAAGATAGCAGTAGTCGATCACTGCACAACCGCAGGGAGTCAGGAGGAAGACCACGGTAAGGCGGTTGACAATGAGAGATGACAGTGAAGGCTGGCCACCGCAATACCTCGAGCTCTCAATAGGTTGATCACGGTATAGCGGTAAATATAACAAGGGGCACGTGGAAATAAATATGAAGACCTGTCAAGGTATAAAGTGAAATATTGAAGGCGGGTCAAGATATTAGAGAAAAATCAGAAACGAACTATGCAGAAATATTTAATTTGCTGAAAGACAACTTAATTAAATATTTTTATCTATCATAAAATTCAAATGGTTGTAACAAGAATGTGAAAGGTTGCAATTCTTGGAATGTAATGTATAAATGATTTGAAAATTCAGTTGCAGGGGGGTCGGTTCGAGAGGAGTGAGAGATTTTTCTCAAAAAAGAAAATGGGAATGAAATAATGTAAAAATCCTTCTGGAAAGGGTGCAATGGATATGATTTTTTGACCGAATTCCTTTCTGATTTTTTCGTTGTTGTGATGTGATAAGTGTTTAAGTTTTTTCTTGTTTCTCTCCACTTTGAAGTCTTTCGATCATTTTAGTTTAAATATCAAGTATATTTTAATTCATCAAGGTTCATTTCTTCACTCTGTGTGATTTTGTTTACTGGTGTCTGCAAGTTAGAATCAAATACCTTTAAATGAGTCACAATGTTTGTGAGATTTCCTTTGGATTGTTGAAGGAGAGCTAAGTAAGAAAATATTTCAACACTATTTATGCCAGTTATAAATTAATGAAATCACATGCTAGTCATTAGAACTTCATCCCTAAAAGTGTCTAACAATATTAATTGTGTCAGAGAGGAAGATGTATATGTAGTTAGTAATATCTTTTGACTATGTTTCCCAATAGATAGAATCCATTGATCTGTCATATCTGAGAGGATATAAATCACTATAAAAAATATATTCAAAACCTTTCATTCGTGTAGTAGGATTAGTTGTAGTATCATTTGGTCTATCCATTCCCAATTGCCATTGTGGGTAGATTATTTAGCAAGAATTTCAGTTAAAATCTACATGTTTCATATAGGTTCACCTACCTAGGTCTAGCAGAACCTAAAGAGCAGAAGGTTCATTTGTGTAATTGGCCTTGTATGTTGGCCAAAAGTGTTGTAAGAGCTTGGAAAACTCTTATGGTTAAAACCTAAATTTTTTAGACCCAATAGTTTGGCGACTCCATTGGGGACCATAAATTGAATGTAAGCCTTCATCATAGAGTCACTATTTTGTAGAAGACTCCGTTGGGAATAAAGAATTGTAGATTTTGTCACTTCTGGAAAGCGAGTGGCGACTCTAAATGAACAAATGTGTTGAAACTAATAAATTGAAATATATATTAGAAAGAAATCATCCTAGAGTTTAGTCCATCACAATTGCTCCCAAAATGCAAGGAAGAAGGTCTTTGTACAAAGATGGTGATGGTCCTAATGAAAAAATAAATGAACTAAAAAGAATGATAAGGGTAAGAAGGTGACTAATGACATGGGCCTATCAAACAACAATAAAACATCAAAAGCATCATTGGAGACACACAATTCATATGGTACACTAGCAAATGAAAACAACCCTTCTAGAGAACCTCATACTCCTGAGGAACAGAGGAATCCTTTCTACCGAATAGATCCTAAGAAAGTTAAGGAGTTCATGGCTGAATGTGAAGCTGAAAGGGAAAGGAAACAACTTGAATATGATCAGAAAACAACACTGCTTCAAGATGGAATTGGATATGAAGCATAATCTGAGGAGAATTATGAACTCATGAATAGGGATGAAATAAATGCAACACTAGAGCATGAGAGAAAATAAGTGGAGAGAGCTAAAATAGAATATGAGCAGAGGCTCCAAGCAATTAGAGATCTTGAAGAGTTGAAATTGAAGAAAGTGTAGATCAATACTCAAATGGCTAATTTACAAAAATATGTGCCACCTCATAGGCAAGGGAACAATAATGAAGACCCATCAAATTCCTCATAGGCTTACCAAAATCAGCCAAGAAATCAAGGTAGGTATCAAAATGTCCCACCACAAAATCAAGGTGTTCAACCACCTCCTCATCAGCAACATGTACCCCCACAAGGTCAGCAATATGTGGCAAATAATAATCCATTGTACTAGCATCAATATTACCAAAATCCTCCTCCGCAATATGCAACCATGATGAGGTAGTTTGACTTAGCTGGATTTCAAATATGTCCTTATCTTATGGACAATAGTTGGAGAAGTCTTGTCCCTAAATTCACAGGAAGTAGTGCAATTGTAGCTGAAGAATATTTAAGGATTTTTAATGTTTTTTTACAAGATTTGGATATGTAGTATGAAGATGTACAGATGAGGTTGTTTATGATGTCACTAATTGAAGATGCTAGAGATTGGTTCAATAGTCTGCCAACAGCTTCTATTGATTCTATTCATGTGTTTTATGAACAATTTTTTGAGCAATACGGGAATCAATATGCACCACAATTTGCATTGCATGAATTGGTGACTATTCAAAAGCATCAAAATGAGTCATCTTATGATTTCAACCAGAGGTTTTCTAACTTGCATAATTAGATACCTCCTGGATCTAAATTAGCTGACCCTGCTGCATTAAGCATTTATTTAAAAGCTTTTGATCCTAAGACAAGATATGAGCTTTGGAACAGAGGTCCTAGAAATTTTTCTGAAGCTCAAAGGATAGTGCTTACTATTGAAAATAACAGGAAGGCTGCAGGGATGATGGCCAAGAGGAATAACCCTAGGGTTCCCCAATATGCTACTCCAAATAAACAAGAAATCATATATAGGAATGAAAGGCCCAGACTACATGATATGCCCTATAATACGAATTGGAGAGATGGAAAGCCAATGATGGATAATAGGCCAAGAAATAAAGAGACACCCGATCCTTTGAAGAAGAGAGTGACATACATGGTTGATAATAGTCCTTGGTGTTCAGTATGTGACATGCCACATTCTTCAGAATATTGTGTTGTAGCTCAGTCACTGTCAGGAAAAGACATGGCAGAAAATAATAATGAAGAAGACAATAACATCTATTTGAATTCTCATATTCTTCACTCGACAGAGCAAGGGTATTCATCTTTAGAAGAAGGAGGATATGAGTATGATGTTGATCATCAAAAATATAATGTTCACATGGAAGAGCAACAAATTTTTTTTGATTATGAAGAAAGTGATGATGAACAAGGTCCTCCTACCACATCATATCAGAATAATGGGGGAAATATGAGGAGACCACCTAAGGAAGAAATTAAGAGATTGACTATTATTGCAGTTGAGCAGGCTAAAAGCAAGTATTGGCTGAGGAATAGAACAGTAAATGAAGATGAAGGTGTTCCAAGAGGAATATTTTTGAAGAATAAGAAGATATCACATGAAATATCAGAAAAGACAAATGATGAGAACCCTGATAAAAAAGAACAAAAGTATGTCCCCAAAGAAGAAAATAAAGAATTCTCCAAAAACAAACAAAATATGGATCAGAATTCAAAGAGGGAGAAAGAGGAAAATAAAGGTGAATCAGCAGAACAAAGGAAGGTGATAAGAGTTGAAGGTGCATCTTTTGATTTTGTGCAAGTTTTATCCCATGTAAAAATGTCTGTCCCATTATTTGAAATGATGGAAATTAAAGAGTATAGGGAAAGTGTTATTCAATTAATTTCTGATGGGAGGAATCAAAATGTAAATTTTGAACAAAATGAGAATTTCGGAATTGTTGATAAGAAAGGAAAGATAAAAGTTGCAAAAGTTTGCTTAAATGATGCATTGATAAATACACCTCAAATTGACCCATTTTTTATTACCCTACTCATAAATGGTAAACTGGTAAGAAATTGCATGATAGATTCAGGTGCTTCAATGAATATTATGCCAGTAGGGGTAATGAAGCAACTTGGTTTGTGGGTAGATATCGACGGTGGTAAGTGTTATGCCATGGATAGTAGGCATGTCCTAGTTGTGGGGATTATGAAGGGTGTAGAAGTAAAAATAGAAACTTATGCATAGGCAACTTATAAAATTGATATAACCGTGATTGATACACCTCCTCAATTTGGGATTCTTTTTTCAAGACAATGGACTGCAGTAGTTGGAGGTAATGTGCAATTTGATTTATCATATGCAACAATACCAATCAATGGTGAAAAAGTCAGGTTATATAGAGAACCGAGGATGAATCAGATTGTTGAATATATTCCTCAGGAACAACTTAATTGCTTCTGCGATGTGGATTTAGGGAGTTTTAGAATAGAATTATCTCAGCCATAATTAGTAAATACTCATCCAATTGATAAGCTTATCTCTAGAAATCAGCAGGGTGTGTGGAGAATGTATTTTGATGGGGCATGCAGTCAAGAAGGTAATGGAGTTGGGATAGTTTTCATATCACCAGAAGGTATAACTTTTAAATATTCATTTTTGTTGGCTTTTGAATGTACAAACAATGTGGCGGAGTATGAAGCCTTGTTAATTGGCTTGAACATGGTTGTCAAGCATAAGATTAAGTTTTTGTCTGTCTTGGGAGATTTTGAGCTAATTGTATCACAAGTTAGATCAAAGTATGCTGCAAAGAATAAGAGGCTGAAACAATATAGGAATGTTGTGTGGGATACAGTGGAACTATTTGATGTATTTTCAATTGATTGGATAGATAGATCTGAAAACTTAATGGCTGAATTTTTGGCTAATGTAGCCTTAAAGAAGGATGATGTCACTTTGGTAGGAGTGTCTCAGGTTGAATTCAAAGCAAGGCATGTTGTCCCTGACAATATTTATAGTTGGAATTTTTTTAATGATTATACTAACCTTTTGAAATTTCTTCATTGTATAGATCAGTATGAGGCACAGGAGATTGATTTTAATGCTTTTGTGGAAGAGGTGGATGGAAAAAAAATTGTATTTGGGAAGGAAGTTTTGCAGCTTTAAACTAACAAACTTCCCAAAGGGCTTGTGGCATTGGAGAGAGTGTGTGATGGGAATTATCATTCTCTCATGAAGCAGACACATGTTAAGAAAGAATATGTCGAGGAAATAAATTTGGGAACTGAATTAGCACCCAAAAGGGTTTATATTGGAAAGAAAATAAGCCCGACTATGAGGAGAATGTTGATTACATTGTTGAGAAAATACAAGCATGTGTTTGCTTGGTCTTATGAGGATTTGAAGGCATATAGAGAGGATCTTTTTTAGCATAAGATTCCACTTAAGCTAGACACAAAGCCATTCAGACAAAAGCAGAGGCCTATCAACCCAACCCTGGAACCCAAGATGCAAGAGGAGCTAGCAAAGCTCAGAGATGGAGGTATCATAAAACCCATTAGGCATTCAACATGGGTCTCAAATTTGGTTCCAGTCAAGAAGAAAAATGGGGACATAAGACTGTGTGTAGATTTCAGAAATTGAATGTTGCTTCCCTAAAAGACAATTATCCTCTTCCAAACATGGAGGAAATATTGCACAAAGTAACAGGATGTGAGTTATTGTCAATGATGGATGAATTTTCTGGGTATAACTAGGTCAAAGTCAAAGAATCAGAGCAATACAAGACAACATTCACTACACCATGGGGAATGTATGTCTATGTGAGAATGCCATTTGGTCTCACAAATGTAGGAGCTACCTTTCAAAGGGCAATGGATGTGGCATTTGCAGATCTAATCAATGCTATAATGGTAGTATATCAAGATGATCTCACTGCTTATTCTCAAAAGGCAGAAAGTCATGTTGGAGATTTGGAGAAGATCTTCATCAAAGCTTTAGAATATGGTATTAGTCTTAATCCTAAAAAATGTCATTTTTTTGTCACAGAAGGTAAACTTTTGGGGCATATTGTGTCAAAAAGTGGGGTTAGGATAGATCCTAAAAGGGTAAATTCCATAGATAAAATTCCCATTCCCAAAAGTATCAAAGTGATCAAATCATTTTTTGTCCAATTTTGCTGAGATTGTTAAACCTATATCTAAGATGTTGAAAAAAGGAGAAAAGTTGGACTGGACTGTTGAAGCTATGGATGCCTTCATATCTATAAAAAGAGCCATCAAAGAAGCCCCTATCCTAAAGTCCCCTGATTTTACTAAGCCATTTCAAAAAAATTCTTTTGCTTCATTTCATACCATAGTTGTTGTTATGTTATAGAAGAATGATGAAGGTCATGAGAAACCTGTTTCTTTTTTCAGTAAGTCTTTGTAGGGGTCATAATTGAAGTATGATATTATGAAAAAATAGGCTTCTGCATTGGTCAAAGCAACAAAGGCTTTCAAACCTTACCTTGTTGGATCTAAGGTAATTGCTTATGTCCCACATGCAGCTATGAATGATATCCTAGTGTAGAAAGAAGTGACAGGGAAGAGATGTAGATGGATTAATAAAATCGAAGAGTTTGACATGGAGATTTAGATTACCAAGTTGGTAAGAGGATAGGGTCTGGCCAAGTTGATGGCATAAACAAATATTGAAGCAAACCAAATCTGCAATGTAGAAGGTAAGGAAGATATCATAGAAAGTATTGAGCATACTCCATGGTATACAAATGTGATGCATTATCTGAAACACATGAAGTGCGCTGAAGGGCTGAATAATAGGCAAAGGAGAACTTTGAAGTTGCAAGCTTCTAAATATGTTTTCTTAGAAGGGGACCTATTATGGAAAAATAGGGATGGTATATTACTGTTATGTTTAGATGAATCCCAGGAAAAATATGTTTTGAGAGAAATGCATGAAGGGGTGTGTGAAGGTCATTATTCTGCTAAGACTACTGCACACAAGATTCTCAGGGCTGGGTATTATTGGCCTAGGGTATTCAATGATTCTCTTGCATATGTGAGGAAGTGTGAGGCTTGTCAGAAATTTTCAGGAAAGTTGAAGTATCAGGGAGCATTGCCACTTAGAATTTTGTAGGTAGAAGCACCTTTTCACCAATGGGGAGTTGATTTCATTGGAGAAATACACGAAAGATCAAGTGGAGGACATAGGTGGATACTAGTGGTGACAAATTATTTTACTAAGTGGGTGGAGGTTGTTCCAACTAAGCAAGCAACGAGCAAAGTGGTGATGAATTTTCTGATGGAGAATGTTATAACCAGATTTGGCACCCCAGTCAGATTGATCACAGATAATGGGATGTGTTTTAGATCAGATGAATTTAAATATTTTTACAAAACATATGGTATTAATATTTCTTATTTTTCCCCATATCATCCACAAGCCAATGGTCAGATAGATTCAAGCAATAAAAATCTTTTGAATATAGTAAGGAGAATGCTTGATACAAATAAAAGGGCATGGGATTCAAAGTTAAGATTGGTTGTATGGGTAGATAGGATTATAGTGAACAAGGAAACTAGAAAATATCCATTTGAGTTGGTGTATGGGACATAAGCTAGGATGCCATTGAAAAATATTTTTCCAGTCTATAACTTTATTTTGCAAGAAGACTTAATGGAGGAAAGAATGGAGAAGCTTGCAGAGCTTGATGAAGTGAGAAGAGTGGCTCAAAAATAGAATGTGAAATTGCAGTCACAAATGAAATACCTTTTTGATAAAAAGGCCAAGAAGAGAAAATTTGAAAAGGATGACTTGGTATTGATGTGGAATGCTCGGTGTCAGGAGAAGGGGAAGCATGGCAAGTTTGAAGCTTTATGGCTTGGCCCTTTTGCAATAACTGGTAAAGGAGGTGAAGATTCTTATTTCCTACAGAACATGTCTGGAGAAGAGCAGGAGTCGCCTATGCATGGGCAGTTCTTGAAGCATTTCTTCTCTTGAAGATCAACAGAGGGTCAAGGATTTCTAGTGCATGGACAATTCTTAATAACCCTCTTTAAATATTGTTTCCATGCATAGTAGTTTAGGAAGGGTTTGGGTTTGCTAGTAAATGGACATTCTTAGAAAATCCCTTATTGAAAATTTTGATTTTCTTCCATGTAGAGTAGTCTAGGGTTTCATCTTTCATCCTCCATGCTCCATCTTCTATTTTCTCATGCCTTCTTTTTCATATCCTTTCCTTTGCTTTGTATGCTCTCCCAGAATTTTGGATTCTTGCAGTGATTCACAAAATCACTCATCCCCAACAGGAGCCATTGTTACAACTAGAATTTTACATGAAAATATTAAGGCCTTTTGCCCATTTAAACCCATTCATTTGCTATCTTTTCCTTTAAAAAATCATTTTTTCCACTCATATATAGCTTATACCCTTTATCATTGCCTTAATGTTCAATTTTACATCACTTACCACTTTATTGTGGCCTCCTAGAATGGGCTTGCGGTATGGTGGTAGTGGGTAGTAGGTAGGCATAAAGTGCTTACCGTGTCACCGTACGCAGTCTAAACATAGACCGCAGGGTTGTGGTGGGCAGTAAGTCATCGGCATATGAGCAGTCAGAGGACATACTGCAATACCGTGCATGGTTAAACCACAGACTGTGGTGGCTGCGGTGGTCAAGAGGAAGTAGTGAGATGATGGTTAATGGTCACACCGCGATACCGCCCATGGTTAGGGAGAAGACTGTGGTAGAGTGGTAGGAGGAGATAGGGCAATGACAGTTGGATACTATGGTACCATGGGAAGGCAGCGAGGAGACCATGGTGACCATGGTAAACAATGAAGATAGTAGCAGTTGGTCACCACACAACCACAGAGATTCAAGAGGAAGACCATGGTAAGGTAGTTGACAGTGAGAGATGACAGTGAAGGCTAGTCACCGCAATGCCACGACTGGTCAACAAGTTGACTGTGGTATAGCGGTAAATATAACAAGGGGCACGGGGAAATAAATATGAAGACCGGTCAAGGTATAAAGCAAAATATTGAAGGCGGGCCAAGATATTAGAGAAAAATTAGAAGCGAACTATGCAAAAATATTTAATTTGTCGAAAGGAAACTTAGTTAAATATTTTTATCTTTGTGATAAAATTCAAATAGTTGTAATAGGAATGTGAAAGGTTGCAACGCTTGTAATGTAATGTATAAATTATTTAAAAATTAAGTTGCAAGGGGGTCGGTTCGAGAGGAGTGAGAGAGTTTTCTCAGAAAAGAAACTAGGAATGAAATAATGTTAAAAAATCTCTAGAAACTATGCAATGGATATGATTTTTTGACTGAATTCCTTTCTGATTTTTTTGTTGTTGTGATGTGATAACTGTTAAGTTTTTTCTTAGTTCTCTCCACTTTGAAGTCTTTCGATCATTTTAGTTTAAATATCAAGTATATTTTAATTCATCAAGGTTCATTTCTTCACTCTGTGTGATTTTGTCTACTGGTGTCTGCAAGTCAGAATCAAATACCTTTAAATGAGTCATAGTGTTTGTGAGATTTCTTTTGGATTGTTGAAGGAGAGCTAGGTAAGAAAATATTTCAACACTATTTATGCCAGTTATAAATTAATGAAGTCACATGCTAGTCATTAGCATTTCATCCCTAAAAGTGTCTAACAATATGAATTGTGTCAGAGAGGAAGATGTATATGTAGCTAGTAATATCTTTTGACTCCATTGCCCAATAGATAGAAGGCACTGATCTATCATATCCTAGAGGATAGAATTCACTATAAAAAATATATTCAAAACCTTGCATTTGTGTAGTAGGAGTAGTTGTAGTATCATTTGGTTTATCCATTCCCAATTTCCATTGTGGGTAGACTATTTAGCAGGAATTTCAGTTCAAATCTGCATGTTTCATATAGGTTCACCCACCTAGGTCTAGCAGAACCTAAAGAACAGAAGGTTCAATTATGTAATTGGCCTTGTACGTTGGCCAAAAGTGTTGTAAGAGCTTGGAAAACTCTTATGGTTAAAACTTGCATTTTTGAGACCCAACAAACCTTGGGGACATACGAATTGCCAAGGTCATTCTAGGAATTTTGAGGGTCCTACAACACAAGAGGTGTAGGAGGTATGATGTTGACATATTCTAATAGGTCAAATTCTAGTGGGGGTTTGATACCCTTCATGATTAAGGTGGAAAAAATATTCTCCCCATGCTCATCTAGAAGATGATCATCCATCTACAAATTGGTGGGATTACTAAGGTATTCATCAATTGTGAGCTCATGTTGATTAACCATGCTTTCATTAGGAGGAGATTGAGTGGGGACCTTAGTGTTAGATTGTAATGAGCCACCATTGGTGGGTTGATCCTAGGGGTTATGAGGCTAAGAATCTTGAGTCTATTATTGATCCATGATTTTATTTTCTCGTGATTAGGTAATGGGCATGAAAATACAAAATGTCTAGATGACTAGGATGACACTAAGCTCTAGGGTATACCTAAATGATGACTAAAGGATTCATTGGATTAGATGATCGATTGATGGATTGATTGATAGGATTGGATGGGATGATTTGGATAATTAATTTGATTGGATGATTTTTGGGATCAAATGATCTGATAGGATTGGATTGGATTAGGTTTAGGAGCTTAAGTTGATGATAACAAGTGTTAGAACCTAAAAAATCCATAAGAAAAACTAAGGGTTTCCCCATTTTAGCCTAAATTTTCCATCAATACCCTAAGGGATTTTATTTATTTACACCATTTTCCTATCTTTCTCTTAAAATATTTCACTTCACCGCATTTCTTAAAGCTAAGAAGACCCTTCACCATTGCCATATTAGTCATTTCTATAAGCCAACACTTTTACTGCTATATCGCGACCCCTTTTAGGGTGGCTCGTGGTATGAGGATGATAGTAAATGGACAGTCATCAGTGGGCCAATAGTTAATGGTTGTGGCACAACCAACAGTGAGGCCACCATTGTACCACGGGTGGTCAAACCACAGAATGCGGTGACCGTGGTGGTCGATTATTAAACAATGAGACAGTGATCAGAAGTAGCCACCGCAGTACTGCACGTGGTTAAACCATAAACTATGGTGACAGCGGTAGTGGTTGGCAGACGGCGAAGGGGAAGCCACCGTGGTACCACGAACGGTCTCCAAGTAGACCGTGATGATTGCGGTGAATGGTTAATAAGTAGTGGAGGTAGCAGCAAAGCAGCAAGGTGGTGGTTAGTGAGTGGTTACCGCTATACCACATACAGTTGAAACGAAGACTGTGGTAATGCGGTAATAGTGAAGGTGATGACAAACAGTCAGCAACAGAGGAGGCACCACATTACCACGCACGGTCTGAACATAGACCATGGTGACTCTGGTAGTCTATTAGATAACAGGCAAGGTAGTCATGAGACAGTCATCGCTTATCTTTCAGATTAGTTGAAAACAATTCTATAAATTCATTGTAATCAGGAAATCAAATGGGGGGAAGAGTTTAATAAAATAATATAGTTCAGTATTTTAGCAGCAATCTATTTGTTTGTAGTTTCATTTCTTAGTAGTCATTTCATTTCTATCTCTTTACATTTCTAGTATTCCCTTTTAGAAGTTTATTAGGATAGGTTTGAATCAAGCATTCCATTTACAAGCTCTTAGATTAGATTTGATTTTAGCAATTTCTTTCATGCATTGCCTTTCAATTTTGTTTGTAGAAAAACATGTGATTCAAATGATTTCTTCTCCCTATTGCATATTGTTATGGACACCACCCTAAATTGACATTTATAGTTAAATGATGAGGATTGTAGTGACACTCATCAAATAGAGTGACTGATTCTTGCTTCTTGCTCATCTAGGAAACCATTTTTTTTTTAAAACAATGATCCTCCACTTGTGCTTTTCCTATCATTTGCACATCTATCCCAATCAACATCTATATATGTTGTGAAAGAAAAATCCTTGCTCTTGGGATACCACAATCCATAGTCAATAGTACTTTTGATATATCTAAAAATTATTTTCACTGCATTGACATGTGACTCTTTTGGTGTAGCCTAAAATCTTGATACCACACACACAACTTGCATTATGTCTGGACTTGAAGCGGTTAGGTACAATAAGATTCCAATCATTGACCTATATATTGTCTGATTTACATCAAGTGAATCATCTAATTTTCTTAACTTATAGCTAGTTATCATGGGGGTAATGACTGGTCTACTATCCTCCATGCCAACTTCTTCAAAATTTCCTTAGCATACTTAGTTTGAGATATAAATATCACATTTTATGTTCGTGTTATTTGTGCCCATGCTCTGATCTATGACTGTGGCCTGATGAATGCCTGTGTGAACTATGTGATCTATGGCATGATGATTGCCCTGATGCAGTAGACCCCCCAGCACTGGTGTGACTACTGCTATGAAATCTGTTGCTACTATGTGTCTGGCTACCACTACCTGTCCTACTATAGGATCGAGATAAACCTAGGTCTCATCAATTTGGTGGAATGACCTACTCATATAGAGCACTGTATCACCCCCTGCTCTCTGCCATCCTAGCCAACTCTCTAGCCATATCTCTTGTCGGCCCTAAACATAACTCTGGGAACTCTATCACCCACTACTCTGACTCCTACCATCAGAGAACAGTCAGATCTCTCTCCACCTGAGTGACCTCTAACTCTGCTACCAAGCCCTTGTTCTGACACAAGGCCGCATCAAGTCTGCTCTATAAATTTGCAATCCACTGATCAATAGTGGCATCAACAAGCAAAATGGGTGATCTATCACCCTCATCATGTCTGGAGATCATGCATTCTCGCAGTCACTGATCTACCTCATCCTCCTCCTCCTCCTCCTCCTCCTCATCTCTCTCCTCCTCGGCCTAGACCTCCTCCACATCTATGTCAAAAGGGTGTCCCCCAACAAGTGGATCCTCTTCTGCTCTCTCCTCTGCCCTCACCTCAGCCTTCTTCTCTCCACCCCTCACCTCCTCCTCTGCTCTCACCTCCACCTCCTCCTCTCCACCTCTGACCTCCTCAGCCCTCACCTCCAGCTCTCTCTCCTCCCCCTCCTCCTGAATGGGTAATATTGGTACACCACCCACTCTTTGCCTGACTCTCCTAGGTTGCCTCCACCCTCCGCCATCCCTCCTCCTCCTTGCACCTCTCCCATATCCTCCACCCCCATCGTCTCCTCCACCTCCTCCATCTCCCCCATCTCCGCCTCCACCTCCCCTACCTCCATATCTACCCCCGACACCTCTTCCATCTCTGCCACCTCGACCTCTCCTTGGTATGTGTGGAATGATTGACCTCCGATCTATGAACAGTGGACCATCTAGATCTATTAATGGAATGGGTCTATCAATCTACCACTAGGCATCAGACTTAGCAGACGTCCCTGGATCTACTAGACCCCCTCTCCACACCCATTGCACTGCCACCAAACTATCAACCTGTTGCTCAGCCACTGTCATTGATATGGGCGACCCCCACATGGTCTCCCTGGAAGACCGAGCATACTCTGTCGTGCCTACTGGCACAACCTGTTGCTCTCCAAATCATCGTATTACCCGTTGGGGAAGGTACATCTCAATAATCCGCTGGGTCTGTACCATGTGGCCAATCAAATATTGGAACTATCTACAAAAGGACAAGTGGCCATTCTCATCTGACCACTGAGCACAATCTCTGTAGGGTCTCTAAACAAAACTGATCATCGTATCAATTTGATGATGCCAGTACTAGGTATCTCCCACATGAGTCTGAATAATTGATCGTACATACAAATAAAAATATGGCATCCCATCACCTAGCTGTTGAATCTACACTAGTGGTCAAAACATGAGAATTCGCTCCCATACCTAGATCATCAAGAGGATAGTGCTGCAACTGATATTGTGTCCCTGGTGATAGACAATCTCATGTAGCTAATGGTAAAGCATGGCCAACAAGCAGGGCCCCCAAGTGAAAACAGTCCTCTGTCCTTGCATGCAAATAAGTACATCCCCCCATCCAATGGAAAATCCATGACCACGACGATCTAAGATCGGTAATCCGACGATCAAAGTCATGAGCATGGCATCAAACCTAGGAAACCGGTCGGCTACAACATCCCAATCGATCTCGCAACTGTCCATGCCCAACTAGGCACCATCAACACCCTCATACATCTCTGATAAGGCCTGTCACCCTCAGTGCGGATCATAAGTAACTCTCTCTCCACTAATCAAAATGTGGAGAATGTGGTAGACATCCTCCAAGGTCACTATTGCCTCTCCAGTAGGTAGGTGAAATGAACAGGTCTCTGAGTGCCACCTCTCATAAAGAGCTATCAGCAACCCACTATTTGCCCGAATAATGGGCATATAGGTGATGTGATACAACCCTAGTGCCATCAGTCGTTGCCTATGTCTATCGCTCAGGTGATCTTTGAAGGCATATGTCGCCGGTCGGAACTCTTGGGTATAAATGGGCACAAGCCGACTCTACACAAGAAAGGCCAAGTATTAGCACATATTGAGCAAAATTATGGAAAGTTTACTACTACTCACAATTCAAGGGTACACAAAGGCTAATCTCGGCACGAGGTCAACAAAAGTCAACTCTGGTCAATTGCAATTATGTCACATTGACCACAAATGCAACACAATTATTCAATTTTGGCTCTGCACATGACAATTGTGTTACAATATGTCAAATTTGTCGTTCTTGCCCGCAAATGTGCAACCTAACAACGAATGCATCATTCTGGCTATCAAATGCACAAACTAACAACAAATGCGTTGTTTGGCTTAAAAATTGCACTGCAATTTTGCAAATGCATCGTTTGACTTGTTAATTGCGTTGTAAAATGGAAAATGTGTCACAAAACCCTCCTTTGCATCGTAATCTGACGATTGTGTCAATTCCCCTTGCGGATGCGCAATCGCACAAAATCTCTAGCCTACCCATCACACTTGCATCGTGATGTAATCAAATGTGAAGGCATTTGCGATTTACGCGACATCATTTGCATCGCAATGCATTTGATTCCCCCCCTTAAAACCCTAATAAATGCATTAAATTCAAAATTTGACAAGTTGGATAGGGTACTTACCGATGCGTCTGCACCCTCGGGTCATCGGAATGTCCGCAAATGGTATCCATGGTGTGTAGTCGCTGGAATCACCATCGTCTCTCTAAGCTCTGATTTCTAAATTTTCTATATGACAAATGAGCAAATGACATTTGGATTGACCTTTTCAACCTATTTATAGGCTGAAAATTAGGGTTTTGACCTGGTAGGTTGTACTAGAGGCTCATTTGACCACCTTTTGTCAACATTTTGACTAGCTTAACATCCTCCATTTCTGAATCGGATCATGCCATCACTTTTCTAGTCATTAATTGAATTAGTCGGGATATTTTCCAAATTTTTCTGACCCCGGGTCAAAATTCAAAAATTTTCCCGAGGGGGCTTAGGCACTCCATACCTTCATTGGGGCATATTTTAGACTTGTTTTCTTTGCCATAATTTGACAAGTTGCATTATAACAAAGAGGGGAAAATGTAGACACCTAAAAATGACTTAGGCTTGCGACCACTATTTTACCACCTTTCATCATAACATGATTATAACATTTTAATTATGTTTCTAACCCACATTCAACTATTAATTAAATAATTCATAATCTCTCATTCTTCATGATTATGAAATAAATAAATCTTATCTATTTATTTAATATGTCACTAATTATCAAAGTCATCTCATAATTAAATAAAGCCTCATTTATTTAATTAATCAGTATCATTAACGTCCTCTTGATAATTAAATAGATATATATTTAAAATATATTGATTTAATATGTCACTAATCCCTAAATCCTCTTAATTAAATAGATTTGCTAATTTATTTAATTAATTAACTACTTCTTCTAAATTAAATAACTATTTGTAATTATTTAATTGTTGTATGTGACACTTCTATATTTTAAAATAAAAATAAAATCATTTAAAAATATCTCACATACTTAACTGATTCTTCATTTAGTAATTAATTTCAAAAATCAATTACTTATTATCTCACAAAATCCATATTTTGAATTAATTTAATTCAAAATGGAATTATTCTTCTACAAATCAAGTAATTATTAAAATTACTGATTTTCTAAATCTCATCCCCTTATCTTCTAATTTTTACTAATTTCGTCTCAACTGTCACATTTAGTCTTGATCTAATTTATTTAATTAAATCTTATTCACATATGTGGGCATTTTGTCATAACCCTAATTGAGAGTTGCCATTTTTGAATCTTAACCATTGATTCTAGGGCATTTTCTCAATCTCTCATCTCATCTGTCCGTGCGAAATTGCATTTTCTATAAAATGACAATTTTGCTCTCATTTCAAGGATCTGGATCTTAATCTAAATTTTCTTATAATCATTTTAGGCTTCTTGCATTCTAGGCAAATAGAGTTGAATACTTGCATTTAGGGTTTTATTCTATTTTGCATAATTCATTTAAGATAAATCCTTCAAATCTTGTTTAGGTCTAGGCATTTATAGTTTGCTCACACATACAATTTTAGGGCATCCATTTATCACAAACAAGTTAGGAGGTACAATGGAAATGAGCCATGGAGGAGAGAAAGGGGTGAGATTGTTCTAGTCTCATTCCTTTTCTCACTATTTCTCCTTTGCATTCCATTGGTTGTTGGATAATATTTTATATATGCATTTATTAGACTAACAATCTTGTTTTGTAGGATATTATCTATCATTACACATTCATTAGGTTCACCCGCCTAGGTCTAGTAGAACCTAAAGAGAAGAAGGTTCAACTGCATCAATTGGCCTTGTACGTTGGCCAAAAATGTTGTGAGATCTTGGCAACCTCTCATGGTTCAAACCTACGTTTTTGAGACCCAGCAATTTGGTGACTTTGCTGGGGACACATTCCAGAAAGTTTTCAGCCTTTCCATTTATAGAGTCAACAAAGTTTTACATTTTTTGAGATTCCGTTGGGGAAAACTAAAACAATCTTTTTCATTTTCCTACTTTTGGAAAAGTAGGTGGTGACTCTGTTTTATCTGATAAATAATGCATGGGTTTTGTGAATCAATAACATTCTATCAAGATGGCAGAAGCAGAAAGAAGACAATAGTCAATAAGAGAGTTGAAGGAATTGAGGCAACAAAGGCTGCAATTGGACCAATAGATGCTACAAGTGAACCAACAATTGCTACAATTAGGATTCAAAGGTGTTCAAAATACATCACCAAACAGGCCATCATATAGTGAGAATGAAGACACAAGTGCCAAGAGATCTTGGAAACCACAAATACCACATGATGCAATTGAGAATTTTGGTGATAAAGGTAATGTACACTATTCACATCATAACACTTTTGATGAGTATTTTCAAATTCAAGAAAGAAACAAAAGTCTTGTTGATGCCTTTTTTGACATAAGGACATATAAGGAAGAATTTATGATTTCTTTATATAATAGGATGGTAGAAATTTGCATGCAATTACCTCCTCATCATAGGCCTACAAGATCCATGTTTATTGCACAATTTCTAAGAGCATCAGAGCTTGAATCAGTTTATTGGCCATAATCATCAAAGCAGTATGCCTTGGATGCAATAAATAAATTTATTGATTCCATGCTTGGGACAATGTACATGGATACTAATTTGGAAGATGATAGGGACACACCATCTAGAGAGTACATCAGCAATGTTTCAGAAGCTGAAATTGAAGAAGATATCATGCCTTCCAACAATGAAGATAAGGAGAATATCTCTTGCATAACATATTGTGATAGTGTATGTTATGAGGGATCCATTGAATACTCAAATTGCAAGGATCAAGTTATGGATGTTGATCTATAACAGGGTGATTATCAAGAGGTTGGAGACATAGTTGAAGATATGGAAGCAGAGACCTGTTCACTCAGCAGTGAGCAAATTTCAGATTTATTGACTCTTGAATACCAGAGATGTGCACATGAGGATGATTCCAAAGTTTTGGCTCCAACCTACATTTGTTTTGACAACAAAAGTAAAAATTCATGTGACCCCATGTGCATCTATCATAGTGATGAGGATTTCTTTGAAGTTGATCAAAGATCTGTTTGTGTCCAAAAGGAGGTATGTGATTTAAATAATTTTTGCCTGCAAAAGGAAGATATTGGTTTACATGTAATTGATGATGAGTGCCCAACATTTTTTGATTCAAGTATGTGTGAGGATGATTGTATGAATCAAAAGTGTGTGTCAGTGTCAATTGGTGATAGGAAATAAATGGAAAGTGATTTGATTGTTTCAAAAAATATTGATGAGATAGAATTTCTTGGTTGCCATAAGGAATATTCATATTTTCAGGGCCCAATGTAGTTGCAGGCACATTCAACAACATATGACAGTGAGCGTGCCTATGAATGTTTTGTTGAATGTGGATACACTTTGTATGCTAAGGGTGATAAATATGTTCCATGTGATAATGAGAATGACGAAATGCAGAGTGGTGAAAGGAATATTAATCAGGTTGAATACAATGCTTTTTTGAAGGCTTTTAATGACAATGCATGTTGCAAGATAGGTGGAGTGGACAGTTTCAAGAAAGGTCTAGTGAGCTCAAAATAGAATAAGGTCTATGACAGAGGAAAATGCAGGTTTTTATTTTGGGTGGCCTGGGGCCATCCTTTATGGTTTAAATTCTGGAACCATGGCAGGTACAGAGGATTAGGGATTGCCAGTGCATGGACAATTCCTAACAAACCTTTTTTAATCATCCACTTCCATGCACAATAATTTTTGAGGATCTGAGTTTGCCAGTACATGGACATTCTCAGAGGTTCCCTTGTTGAAAAAATATTTTTTCCATGTACATTAGTTTAGGATCCTTTTCATTCCCTCCATTTGCTCCATTTAATGTCCTTCACTTTTCATTCCCTTCATCTACCATGGCTGTCATTTTTCATATTTTTTGCCTGGTTTGCTCTACCAAAGATACTCTGGATTCTTGCAATGATTAAACAACCACTCATCCCCAACATGAGCCACTGTTAGAACCTAAAAAATCCGTAAGAAAAACTAAGGGTTTCCCCATTTTAGCCTAAATTTTCCATCAATATCCTAAGGGATTTTATTTATTTATACCCTTTTCTTATCTTTCTCTTAAAATATTTCACTTCACCACATTTCTTAAAGCTAAGAAAACCCTTCACCATTGCCATATTAGTCATTTCTATATGCCAACGCTTTTACCTCTATACCGCAGCCCCTTTCAAGGTGGCTCACGGTATGCCGGTGATAGTAAATGGACAGTCATCGGTGGGCCAATAGTTAACGGTTGTGGCACAACCAACAGAGGGGCCACTGCAGTACCACACGTGGTCAAACCATAGACCACGGTGACTGCGATGGTTGGTTATTAAACAAAGAGGTAGTGGTCAGAAGTAGCCACCACAGACCGCGGTAGCAGTTGGAAGACGGTGAAGGGGAAGCCACCGTGGTACCGTGGACAATCTCCAAGTAGACCACAGTGACTGCGATGAATAGTTAATAAGCAGTGGAGGTAGTAGTGAAGCGGCGAGGTGGTGGTTAGTGAGCGGTTAACACTATATCGCATATAGTTGAAATGAAGACCGTGGTAACGCAGTAACAGTGAAGGCGATGGAAAATAGTCAACAACGGAGGAGGCACCATGTTACCACGCACGGTTTGAACGTAGACCGCAGTGACTGTAGTAATCTATGAGATAACCGGTAAGGCAGTAACGAGACAGTCACCGCTATACTGTGGCTAGTCAACAAGTTGACCGTGGTAGAGCGGTAAAAATAAAGGCTTCGGGGAGATAAAATAAAGGAGCGGATAAAGTATAATGTGAAGTGTGAAGGTGGGAATAGATAAAATGAAATATAAAAGGATAACTATAGTTTAAACATTTGATTTTTCGATAAAGGCAATATAATCAATTTTTTTTTTTTGTCACAGAATGTAAACGGCCATAACCAGAATTCGAACGACTGTAACATAAAATGAAGGGTCATGACCCTTGAGATATGTGGTGTATAAATATTTTGTAAAATCTGTAAGGAAAAGAGGAGGGTAGTTAGAGTAGGAGTTAAATTTTTCCCGAGAAGGGACTGGAATGTAAATAATGACAGAGCCCTTTTGAAGTGGATCAATGGACATATCATTTTGAATTGGTGAAATTTTTTCTGTTTTCAATTGTTGTGATATACTAATTTATATGTCTTATGTGGATTGTCTCCAGCTTCAAGTCTTATATCATTTAAATCAATGTATCAAGCATATGTTTGATTTATCATAGTGAAAATTTCACTCTTTGTGATTTGGTTGATTGGTGTCTGCAAGTCAGAGTTCAATTCTTTTAAACAAGTCACAGTGATTTAGTATTTCTTTTGGATTGTTGAAGTAGAACCCGATAAGAAAATATTCCAGCACTATTTATGCAAGCCATAAATTAATGAAGTCATGTGCCAGTCATTAGGTTTCATTTTTCAAAGTGCCTAACAACTAGAATTATGACAGAGAAGGAAAAACATACAATTCCTAATAATTTGACTCCATTGCCCATGTGGATAGAAGGCATTGATCTACCTCAACCCAGAGATAAGATTTCATACAAATAATATTTTCAAATCCTTTCATTTGTGTAGTAGGAGTAGGAGTAGTTTTAGTGATTTTGTCTATCCACTTCCATTTTTGATTGTAGGTAGATTGTTGCATCAGGAAATACATTTAAATCTGCATCATTCATTAGGTTCACCCACCTAGGTCTAGTAGAACCTAAAGAGAAGAAGGTTCAATTGCATCAATTGGCCTTGTACATTGGCCAAAAATGTTGAGAGAGCTTGGCAAACTCTCGTGGTTCAAACCTACGTTTTTGAGACCCAACAACAAGATGATCACAACATAGAATCTACCTCACAATTAGAGGATATTGATAAGGTTGTGGAGGATTACCAACTTAGGATGGATGGAAATCCTAAGCATGCATGGATAATGATGATTAGGGTTAGTTTCCAACCCAAATAGATAAAAGCCCCTAAAATGAAGAATAATGGATTAAGATTGAGGAAATGATGATGGAAATGTAGTCTAGGGATTTCCTAAGACTTACCTATGTGATTATATTAAGGATTCGATGACTTTTGAAAAATGTAGACAGACTAAAATGAAAATGACGGTCAAATGGATGATGGTAAAAAATTTTTTATCATGGAAATGGACTCATAAAATGATAATATTTTAGTGATTAAGAGGGTTTACTCTCGTGATTTTTGTATGGGAAGCACATACGTCTCTATGTTTAGCAAATTTTCCCCTCCAGGTAATAGGTTTTCCTATTTAAGGTCAGCAAAATCACCTTTGTGTTTGACAAGATTGCCTCTTTCTAGGACTCAAATTCGCGTATATCTTGAAATGAAAATGGAACAAGAAAACACGGGATGCAAATTTGCCTATCCTTATTTCAAGTTCACCTATGTATTAATAATATCACCTTTCTAAGACACATGACCACCTATATGTTGAAATCCCCAAAGGAAAATGGGTGAACTTGAGATGTACACTCATCTATCTAAGGATAAAGTTCTCTTTCTTGAGATGTACGAATGATCATGGAGACGCCTATCTAGAGAAAAACGAATTTTCCTATGACTTTACTATACGAATGGGGATAGTACAGAAAAATGTGGATTCACCTCTACGAGCAATAGTTTTTCCTATTATGGGAATAGATGGGCGAGGATGACATTGACTCACCTATCAAGAAAGAAGGATCACCTATTCCAAGAGAACAATTAGGCATAGGGTCACCTAAAGGAAGGACCCACAGGAAAATTCGCCCTTGAAAATGATGATTTCACCTAAAGGGTGACCTAAAATAGACTCAAGACACAAAATTGCCCCTGTTTAGGGTAGGATCACCTATCCATAATGTAAATTTTCCTCTATGAGAAGAAAATTCACCACTGAGGGAAAGGGCTGACTACAAAAAAGGATTGAAGACACAACAAACAAAAAGCAATAGGTTAGATAGACTCGAACTAACAACAAGCACTAGTATCATACAAGAAGACACACCAGGCAACACAATCCTAGAATTAGTGATAAGGGTTTACAAACTCAATTAGGCCCACCACCTTGAGGAGACACCCCAAGGTTAATACTATGTGGTATCGAGGGGTGATCCCACAATACTGGTTTACAATTTTTGGCCAAACTAGACACTGAACTGATTTTTTAAACTAAATCTTCACTTTTGGGCACCTATAGTAGCTAAACCGTGAGGAATTTGAAGATGATGAAAACTAGTGATTTTTGACATTTTTCTGTAGATTGTAAATATATTTTTTTCAAAAAATTTGGAATTAGATTGCACTTCTTTTTCTATCTCCTTCGAAAACTAGTTTATTCAGTAAACACCATTTTTAAGGAGTGACACTCACCGTATAACACATAATTTTTTTTCCATGAAGGATAAAATTTTAATTTGTTTGAATTTAGATTTGTAACTATGATATCTAGTGCTTTCAAATGGTTTCATAGTGTTTTATTGAATATTTTTTCCTTAATCAAGTTTTTAAGTCAAACCAATTACAATTCAGAAATAGGCAGACTGTATAACACAACTGTTTTTGTATGTATCAATTTTTTTTTTTGGATCAAGGACTTCAATATCTAGTGCACTCATATTTTTCAAAAAAAAAATTGATAATCTTCTATTTTTCCACATGTGCAGAACAAAGAGCTTGATTTTCAGTGAAAAACCTACATTCACAAGAAATAAAAAATAAATATAATAATGAAGTTAAATTTATTTAAAATTATACTTTTTGGGAAGCTTATAATAAGGAATACATACTTAAAAAAAATAAAATTAAATGAATTCATTTGATCCCACAAAAGGTAAATCAAAAGTGGTTTTTTTCAACATTTTGATAGGTGTAAAGGAGACTTCGTTATAGGTACGGTTTAAAACTAGTGGGGTTCTATCCAAGGAGTTTGATTTAAGGTGGTTTGATCAAACCCTCTTCAATTGGAATCCTTCAAATGGAACGTTTTAAGGCTTAAATATTATATTTTCTAAAAATATGTGATTTCAAAAAAAATCAAAATCTCCCAAAAATTTTAATCCAACATTGTGGGATCACCCCGGGGTGGTTCTCTAGATCACCCTTTCTTGCGAAGGTGGATAGCTAGAGATCTAGTGGCATAGGTTCATCAAAAGACACCATAGGCTCACCTTCTCTCTCTCACTCGAGGACTATCTAGTGCACCATGAGGATTCCTATCTCAATTTAAGGGAGTACGTGGTGTGTAACTTTGGGGTATGGTGTGCATCCCCTACACTACACCAAGTCACGACTAAAACATAGGTCTCTATCTAGGATAAACAAGGCTATCTCATGCATCCTCGATATACACTAGGTACATGAGGCACAACCGTGAATACCAGCCAATCAAAATCATGGGTCAGGAGCCCCAGTGAGGTACTGGAAACTTAGAACTACCTTGCATGTCCTATCTAGGTATCACCCTAGCTTCAAAATTTTGCTAAACATGACATGACTAGATTGGGGTAAAAATTTAGCTCTCCCCCCTTTATATACCCCACCGGTAACACATGGTTGGAATCATCCCCTGGGTGATGAAATCCTAGGTAGGTCTTGCTAAAGGAAGGAAATGCTAGATGCTTTAGCTAGTCCCAAGGCTCACACATAGCAGAAGGGGAGATCTTACACACACTAACACATCCTGGATAGACTAGACTAAAATGGAATGAATTTCAATTTCTCATCACCCATTATCACTGAAATGTACAAGGGGAGTGGATACGTCAACAATTCACCCCCAAACACAACAAACAAAGTTAACTGACCCTTTAATTAAGTCTATGTGTGCTTAAATTAGTATAAGAAAAATACACACAGTTAATCTAATCTAGGGGTCTTCAATCACTCGTCCTACAACACACAAATTAGTAGTTTGATAGTCTCATCTTCATCAAATATGGGACAAGCTGCACAAATTGTTAGTGAAATCTCACAATCATAGACATATAAGTTAGAAGATTAGTATCTAAAACCGAAATCAAATTGTAATTGAAACTGGAAATTTAAGGTTCTAGATTCACCACAAATTCTCCTTTGTGTGAGGTGAATTCTCCCTTGTCGATGGAGTAAGTTTTCCTATCTGCTGGAAGAGGTAGATTCATTTTCCTATTATACAAAGGGGCATATGCATTTTTTCCCCTGAGACTTGTGCAATTTTTCCTTTGGATTCAACAAGTTTTCCTATCGACGCATATTCACCCATATATTTTTCCAACCTAGACTTCTAATTATAGATTCACCCTTTATACAAAAGGGTGACAACATTTTTGCCTCTACTTGATACAATAACCCCTATGTACAAAAAACTCACTTGTTTGGTGGTGGATTCACCTTTGTGTATCAAATTTGAATCTAAAAAAATTTAAACAAGCAAAAAAATCAAAGATACTTGTGACATAGGTCCCATAGGGCATGCTAGAAATGTGTGCAGGTGAATTTCCTATTCTAAGAGTGCAAAACAAATAAGAAATGCAAACAAGGAAAACACAAACAACACCTCAAGATTGTCCTAGTTTAATCTAAATGAAATGCAAGAAATTGAAACTTTTTACCTTGATTAGATTGATAAATAGGTTGGCCCCTTGATTGCTTGATATGTGTGGTCCTTGATGGCAAGACAACATAAAACCTAGCTCTAAACGATGGTGAGATGATGAGGGATGCAATGGAGATTATGGGTATTGTGATAGATGCAAGGTGAGATCTCAAAGATGCAACAATGGAGGATGCTTGGATGCTATTGTGTTAAGTGTGCTTGATTTCTAGATTGTGAGATTTCCAAAGTGCATGATCAAAATGAGGAATTTTCCACCATTTTAAGGGGAAAGGCCTTTGAAAAATGAAGGGTCAGGATTGAGCCATGATGGCAAAGATCAAGTTCCAAGGTGAGTTGAGAACTCACAAGCCCTTACATCCTGACATGTGGCGGATGATGTGTAAAAGGGATGTTGATGTGGAGATGACATGGAGGTACTTTTATGTATCTAGTGGATGGGAAATATATCCTCATAAAGGAGGTCCTTTTCCACATGTGCATGAGAGTACATTTGAAGAATTAAAAATTCTTCAAAAATCCTTATGGGGATGGTGAAGGAATTTAAAATTCCTTAAAAATGCATTGGTCCAATAAATGTGAATTAAAAATTCACATGGGCAAGGGGTTGTCTTCTCCAAATGGAGAAAGCATTTAATGTCTTTGACTTAGGACATATTCCATATATGGCATGGTGATTAGGTTGAGATAAGCAGGTGATTAAGGTTGTACAAATGTGGGGTTAGGTAGGCTAATGACAGATTACGAACGAGTGGGAGATTATAGAGGATGTGACTCTAATGATGATTAGGTGTGTGCACATATTAATCACATATTAATTAGGTTAATTTGGATTAGAGAGAAGTATGGAGGATGTGACATGAGGAGAGAGGAAAATGAATTAATAATTAATTTAATTCATAAAAGACAAAGTGACTAAATTAAATAAATTGGGGGTATTTATTTAATTTAGAGATGAAAGATAAAGTATTCAATTGATTTATTAAATTCCTTAGGGTACATTAGGATAGAAGGAACTATTAATCAAATAAAGATTTATTTAATTAATATGGATGAAGGATGCGAGATGGAAGAATACAAGAGTGAATTTGACCATATGGGGTGGTCAAATTTAGGTGTCTACAGTATCAACACAATCTAATATTGAAACATCCAAGACGCAAGAATTCATAACTTCTAGCAATGAGGACAACATGGATTACACATCTACCTATGATGAAACTAAATATGAAAAAGCACCTTCCTTAAAAGAAATGGGAAAACTTTACGGAAGAGGGTATCGACATTTGAAACAATTTAGCTATAGTGGAAAAGGATGTGGGGTGAAAGAACAAGGTATTAATGTTACTATAGGTCTCAATATGAAATAAATAACAAGAGGTCTTGGTTATTTCCCTTCAAAAGAGACAAAAAAATCAAGGAAACCTTCAATTAATGTCAATGTTATCATGCAAGATTCTCCTAAGACAACTTTAAAATTGGTTCATCCTGAACTAATAGACACTACAATTAAGAATATGTCATTGGAGATGTTTCAATATGATGAGTATCTAGGGGAACTTTTGGGTATGAATGATACTTCACCCCCTCATCATAATCAACAAGTTCCCTATTATTTAAATTCTAAGGTCTATGGTGAGAAATAAAAAGAAGTATGTGGTGATGAACAAGATGAAACTAAAACATTTTATGATAATTCAAATTACAATGCATTACTTGTGGGAGATACCCGCTATGTTCCAATGGACCCATATAATGAGGAGAAGGTGATTCAAATTAGAAGGTGTCTTGATGATGAGGAACAAGAAGATAAAGCAACTTTTATTACATGAATTTCTAGAAATATTTTCTTGGATTTACTTGGATATGTCGAGTATTGACCCTAAGATAGTCACACATAACATTGTTCTTGAAGAAAATGCTAAACTGGGGAGACAAAAGATACACAAGATGAATCCTAAGATAGCTATATTGGTTAATGTTGAGATTTAAAATCTCCTACAAGATGGTTTATGCTCCCTATTGATTATTCACCTTATATTTTTAACAATGTAGCAATGGAAAAACTTGATAATAATATTAGGATGTGTGGATTTTCTTGATCTTAACAAAGCATCTTTAAAGGATGATTTTACCATTCCTAATATTGACATGATAATGGATTCAACTATAGGACATGAATTATTATCATTCATGGATGGTTTTTTGAGATACAATCAAATTTTCATTAATCCCCAAGATCAATATAAAAAAACTTTCACCACACCTTGTGAAATGTTTTGTTGGGTTGTTATGCCTTTTGGAATAAAGAATGCTAGAGCAACATATCAAAGAGCTATTACATTGATATTCCATGATTTTATACATAAAATTTGGAAGATTATGTTGATGATATTTTTGCTAAGTCTATAACACATCAATATCATGTCAAAATCCTCTAAAAAATCATTGAAAGAATTTGTAAGCATAACATGAGGCTAAACCCAAAGAATGCATATTTGGTGGGGATAGTGAAAAATTGTTGGGTTTTATAGTATCACATAGAGGCATTGAGGTGGAAACAAAGAATATTGATGCTATAATATACATGCCACCTCCCAAGAACATTTCACAATTATATAGCTTACAAGGAAATATTCAAGCTATTTGCCATTTTGTTGTGTCATTGGTGGATCAAACTCTTCCCTTTACCCAACTCCTCAAGAAAGAATAAAAATTTAAATGAGATGAGGATTGTCAAAAATATTTTGAGAACTTGAAACAATACCTAGCTAATCCTCCCATTTTGCAACTAGCTACTTGAGAAAAACCTTTTATCCTTTACATATCAACATCAACCGATGTTCTTCCTATGTTATTGGCTCAAAAAAGACAAGAATGGAAAGAAGGACCCTATCTACTAAATTAGTCAAACTTTGATTGATTATGAAACTTGGTATACAAATATAGAAAAACAATGTTTTCCTCTCATATTTTCTACCAACAAATTGAGATATTATTTGTTAAACGTGAAAGTGCATTTCATTATGAAATTTGATCCTTTAAAACATATCTTTGCTAAAATAGATTTGTCTAGATGCTTAGCTAACTGGGTTATGTTGTTAACTTATTTTGACCTTAATATTTTTCCTCAAAAGGAAATAAAGGGCCAAGCATTAACTGACCACTTAGCTGAGGCTCCTTCACCATTAGCCTTACCAAATTAAAACTAATTTCTTGATCAAAATTTTTTGACGATTGATGATAATGAAATGTGGTAATTGTACTTTTATGGGTCTAAGTGTCGAACTGGCTCTGGCACAAGGGTTATATCAATACCACTTTCAGGAAAGCCAATTCCCTTATCCTATCATCTAAATTTCCTATGTACAAACAATATTACAAAATATGAGGCCCTTATTGCTAGGATATGCCTGGCCTTGTCTTTGGGTGTTCAACACATTCATATATTCGGTGAATCTCAATTGATCATTAAAAAAATCAATGGGTCATATCGAGAAAAATATGATAAGTTACTACAATATAAATACCTAAAAATAATATTGCTAGAACGCTTTTGAATCATACACTATTAACAATGTTCCACAAAAGGATAATCAACATGCAGATGCAATGGAAAGTGTAGCTTCCCTTGTTTCTCTCAAAGATTCTTTCATAAACTTCACATTCATTGTCCACACCCTCACAAAACCATCAATAGATGAGATTAAGGAAATATTAGTTGCCAATATCGAAGCTTTTAATGAATGGTATGTGCCAATATTCAATTTTCTAAAATAAGGTACCTTTCCTAAACCAATAACCAAGAACACTAGAGCTCATATTAAAAAACTTACTACTCGATATATAATCCTAGTAGATATGTTGTATAGGTGGTCATTTGATAGTCTCCTTCATAGATGCCTTAAACAATCTGAAATCCTAAAATCCCTTGAAGAAGCTCATGTGGGGGCTTGCAGGGGGCATTTTTGGGGAAGAACATTAGTTCAATAGTTGAATAACATAGGATATTATTGGTGAAACATGGAACAAGACTATTTTGATCATGTTAAGAAATGTCATAAATTTAAGGAGCATAACAATTTGATTCATGCTCCCACTTTTGAACTTCGTACCCAAATTTCTATTTGGAATTTTTTGGTGAGGGATTTGGATATCATTAGGAATATTTATCCTTCTTATTCTTTGGGACACGTGTTTATAATCACTATTAAAGATTATTTCATGAAGTGGGTAGAGGAAATTCCTCCTTATTTCACAACTATAGAGGTAATCTGTCATTTAACTTTAGAAAACATTATTGTGTGATTTTGTATTCCTTGAACCCTAATTACAGATAATGGGACACTATTCAAGAATAAGGAAATGAAGAAATTTTTGGAAACATTTCACATTCAACATCACTTTTCTACACCTTATTACTGACAATCTAATGGTCAAGTGGAAGAAACAAACAAAATAATTGATAAAATCTTGTGTAAAATAGTTAGTAAACATAACAAGGATCAACATACTCAATTTATTAGAACACAACAATCTACTTAGAGGGGGTGTAAATTAGTAGATATTAAAATTTTAACTCTTTAATCTCTTGTGTGGATTATTTCTTTGAGCTTTGAAAGTGTAGATTAAAACTTAATATGAAAAAAAAAAGCATTCACACACATAAACATCACATAACACCAGATATATGCAGAAAACCCAAGATGGGAAAAACCACGGTGAGAAATGTTGCTAGCATCTACAATCCTAATCCAACCCCACAAGCTAAATGTTCAGTTAAAAAGTTTAAGGGCACCAACCCTAAGGAGACACCAATCCCCTAGTTTTAGAAGCACTCACTCCAAGGAAGCACCCACTTCCTAATCTAAGTACCTACCTATATATCTGATGGAACCCACCAATCAAACTTACAACTCAAGATATTACAATTTGATTACAATTCAATGTCGCAACTTATCTTGCAACTGTACAATGTTCTCCACCCCTCTTATTTTTCTTTTCTCTTCCTCTTCTCTATCAGTGCATTCTTTTTCCACCTAAAGAATCTTAGAATACTCTTCTACAATATGCAACATGTCTCCAACAACTCCCTTCTCTCTCTCTCTTTTCACTTTATTCCACATAGTAATTTTTTTGATTTTTTATTATGTATCTCCCACTGATTTGCAGTGATTTCATCGAGATTCTCATCCACATTAAGAGCTCTTGTTAGGGTTTACCTAGTATCTTCTTCATCATGCTACCTTTGCATCGACCCTCACACTTATTAAATTTTGATACAACACATTTTCTAAATGTGGCTCCACATTAAACCCTAAGATCAGATATGCATTTTATATATTCTTTTGATCATTCGATTTGATCCTAATCTCAATCTTTTTTCTTGTATGTGTCATTGTTTTGCACATCAAATATTGATTTACAATGGTCACAAGTGTAGGTGAACCAATTAAGTTCAAGTACAAAGCCAAAAACCTCATTCACATGGACTTAGCCATTTGATATCTTTCAATTTAAATTTGGGTCATCGATTTGAGGCCTTCATTTCATGATCATCCATTCCTCATTCATTATCACAAATTTAAAACACCACTATTTTATTATCTTCATTTAACTAGCACTGTTGATCTTTAACCCATCACATATCACTCCTTCATCAAGGGCATCTACACCTATTTGTATGATATAAAGGATTCTTGTGATGTAGTAAGATCTTGCCACCTATCTTTCATTCAACTTGTCATGTGCCCGCCATACCATAGGGCACAACCAAGGACCCATTGGATCCATATCAGGGCAAGGGGAGGCTACCATTTTTCCACCATCATTCGATGTTCATCACTCATCGTTGGACACATCCCTTTGCTTCACTTCACAACAACGATGTGAAGTGACAAAGCAATATTTTGCCACATGTAACAAGCCTACAATCCTATAAGCTCTGAGCATGGTCCCACCAAGTGTTCGATGGGATGGTGGGATAATACTAATTGCCACCATGTTACCATCATGTTCTATCAATTCTCTTTATCCAGTCCCACCAAACACTTCAATCAATGCTCGCTCATTAACCATTCAATCTCCATAGTTGTCTGCTATCCTACGGGGCTAGATGAGGACCCACCAAATTTTTCATGGGTTGGAGGCCATCATTGATCTTCATCAGCTTGATCACATCCATTCATTTCATATCATGTAAAAAATTCTATGCCAAGGACTCCAAAATGTGATGTTAAGGAATAAAGTGATAGTTTTTGGAGCTTTAAACATGATTGTGCACCACTAGATCTTCATTGTGGGCATATAAACTCCACCAACTAAGAACGCTAGGTGAAGGGCCCGATCATCAAATAATTTCAAAGGTATTATTTATAACTTATGTGACACAATATCCGATTACTAGTCACCATTAAAAGATACATTCTATTAGATGTCACGACTGTTAGACATCATGGTTTAACTACAAAACCCTATATTTTCCTGAGATAATAAATAATTCCATTCTTAACACATCCAACATCCTCTAGACCTACAAGTTATATTTTTGAGAAGCTCTAAAAAAACCCATGTTTAATTTGACCAAATATATTCCTTCAGATACCTAAAAGAAACCATTGCCAAAAAGTGACAACATTTTATGTCAGCTTTGTAACATTGTGAGCAACATTGCAACATTCATAGAGCCACGATTTTGACTGCACCAACCTACACCAAATCTTCCAAAACCAAATCCAATGCATATCTCAAACACTCCTTCGAAATCTATGGCAACCAGATTGCCAACAATCTCCCCCTTTTTCATTAATGGAAAAACTAAATTCTCAACTTTTATCCAATGGTTGGATACCAATTATAGATATTACAATTTGTTCTTTGTACCTATTAAAACAACCAACTCCCTTTTGAACATACACCCAAACTCATTTCTTGAGAATTTTCTCACCTTACTCCCCCTTTGACATAAATGGAAAAGGGTATGTTTTTAGTTACCTCTTAGTGAATTCTCCCATTTTTGTAGAGGAAATTCTTGAATCTACAACCATCAAGTCATTATAAATTTGTAAAACCATTTTTACTTAACTTGATCTAACCTTTTATTTAATTTTCAGTGATGAATAAGATACCAATGTAGATCCCCCTGGACCTGTGCCCTATCACTAGAATCTAGTGATATGATGTGGGAGCAATTATTCCCAATTTTTTCCCTAGATACTCAAATTGTTCATTGGGAAGAGGCTTGGTGAAAATTTCACCTACTTTTTCTTTAGTGGGAACATACTCCATGCCGACTTCCTTTTTTTCAACTTTCTCTCTAATGAAGTGATACTTGATTGATATGTGCTTTGTTTATTGAGTGCATCACTAGATTCTTTGAGATGTTTATGATAGTTTAATTATCACAAAGAATACAGATAGGATCTTTGTACTCAACCTTGATGTCCTTAAGTGTTTGCTTCATCCATAGGACCTGAGTACAACATGTTGTAACTGCAACATACTCTACTTCTATTGTGGATAGTGATGAGACAAAATAATGACTCATATTTTAGCCATATAAAAATGTATATTTTTAAGAGAACTGATGGGAGCTAACGGTCAGATTGGTGGAGTTGCGCCGATCGGGGTTTTTCGTGGCTTGAGACCAGATGGAAGGGTGTTGAAGGCGTCGATTGAGGATGTGCGATTGTTGGCTGGCAATGCCACTGACATTAGGAGGAGGTTTTCCACTGGTAACGACATGAGGGGCTCGCGAAATGTGCTTTTTACGAGGGAAAAAAACCCTAAAGGTAATGGATCAGTGGTTGTTGGTGAAGACCGTTCAATACTCTGAAGCCAACAAGGAAGTCTTCCCATGGCTTGTGGATCTGATACAAGTGGTGGGGAGATGGATTCTAAGGTGCACCAAACTATGGAAACTCAAATGGGGCCTTCACAGCCTATGAAGCCATCAAGAAAAAACTTGAATGAAAGGATTGGAGGGATTTCGGGCACACTTCCAACATCTAGTTCAATCACACTGGATTTAGATGATGAGCTTGAACAAGAGATCTTTTTAAACAATTTTTTTTCTTTGGGTTGGGTTTGAATGGAAGATTTAGAGGTTTTAGATGAAGCTTGATGGATTTGCATCAATGGATTTCTCAGCAGTGGTTAAATTCTTTAGATGGGTATGTCCAACTTTGCCCAATGGCTAAAGGTTTTTTTATTGTTGTTTTTGAAAAGGAGCAAGATAGAAAGAATATTCTCTGTGATTACCACTGGGAATGGGAAGAAAAATACCCATTTCTACTAAAGCCATGACACCTAGCTTTTAATCCAGCAACTGAAGTTTTTGTGAAGGTTCTAGTATGGGTGAGGCTTCCATATTTTCCTCTACATTTCTAGTTTTATTCTTGTTTAGAGGTTGTAGGAAATTCTTTAGGGAATTTTTAAATGGTGGATGAAGGGTCTTCAAACCTACTGCACTCAACCTATGCTCAGATTTTAGTGGAAATGGACATCTCAAAGGCACCACCAGAAGAGATACGATTACACACTTCGAAAGGTTCTTGGGTGCAGCCCCTAGATTATGAGGGGATACCTTTTAGGTGCAAGGTTTTCTTTCAAAATGGAAATTTGGTTGCTCAATGTGCCAAACAAAAAACATCTAAATCAGCTTCATGGTGGAAAGATGTTGGTCCACAACACTATACGATGGAGAAATTGGCTATGAATCAAACAAACACTTAGGAAAATAAAAGAGTGGTTTTGGAACATGAGGGGACTGCAGTGGTGGAGGAAGATAACAGGGGGGTTCAGCCTTAGAAGGATAATGCCCCGGTCCAAGAGGAGCAGCATGTTAAAAACATGGTAATTTTGTTTTCAACGGAGGGGATAAGGAGGTGAACCCTAAAGATTGGGCAGCTACTCCTAATTGTCGAGAGAAAAAGGGACTAGCGAGACTGCGAGAGAAAGAAATAGGGATTAGCCAAGTTGATGGTGAAAGTCTTCAAACAAATGGAGCTTTGGATGGTGGTATGAGGAGCCCGATATATAGGCCACTGGACTAGCAGAAGGTGGTTTCAAGAGTCGAAGAGGGTTGGCAAATGGTTAAAGGGAAGCATGCAAAGCGGGAAAGGAAGGAATCTTTTGCTATGGTGCTCAGATCCCAAGTGAAGAGACATCCAAGTTGAGTTGCAAACTTGACCTGTTATTAGGTCCCTTGTTTGCTTTATTGGCTTTAGGCTTACTTTATTTTGATGTATGTAGGATTATTTCAGCTTTAGTGTTGTATCTGGGCGTGCAACATGGGTAGCCAATTCTTTATGGAGTCTTGACTAGTTCAGGGAATTTCTAAAAGGAGTCTTATGTGGAAGTAAATGGTTTTTAATTAGGCTTGCTGGAAGTTACACTCTGTAATTCATTTTATTTCAATAAAATCATTTTGTTAGTGATCACAAAAAAAAAATGTATATTTTTCCTAATTATGAAGTTATCAAGACTGAGCATGATGATGAAAGTAAGATATTTTTAGTTGCAATATTCAAATATTTCATCATATCTTTCAAATTACGATCTGGGTTCTAGAGATTTTTTGATCTAAAATTCAAAGACAATATGGTGAAAAAACCCATTAAATATCATAAAAGCCCAGTTCATTGTTTGAGATTAAAATTCACCAGAATCTGTTGCTCCAAAATTTGTGGAGAGTTGCTCTGAAACTTGTGGGACAACACTTGAAGTTGTTTCAGAATTTGTGGGCTGCTCCGGAACTTTTCCAAAATTTGTAAAAGCAAAAGTTGTGAGCATTAATATAGATTGGGGTGACTTGGACAGAAGTTGAGAGCATCTAGGAGGTAGTTCCAAGAATTAAGGAAAGTTGTTGGGTTGTGCAAACAAATGGAGAATATCTAGAAGACAATTTTGGGTAGTTTGAACTATTTTGCAAGCATCTAGGAGTTGTTTTACGAGCTTTAATGATACACAAGGGGAAGACATGAATTTTTCAGCAGTCAAATGCCTTTTTGAAGCTTGTTTAGGGGATGCAAAATAGGCATATTTGTTTTGGATGACCAAAGAAGATTGACTCAACAAGATGAAAAAAGACCTATCTTTTTCCCTTAACACATGTTCCAATCTTCTAGCAAGTGGTTGCACAATCATAAAGCTTATCTTTCAGATTATTTGAAAAAAATTCTATAAATTCATTGTAATCAAGAAATCAAATGGGGGGAAGAGTTTGATAAAATAATATAGTTCAGTATTTTAGCAGCAATCTCTTTGTTTGTAGTTTCATTTCTTAGTAGTCATTTCATTTCTAGCTCTTTACATTTCCAGTATTCCCTTTTAGAAGTTTATTAGGATAGATTTGATTCAAGTATTCCATTTACAAGCTCTTAGATTAGATTTGATTTTAGCAATTTCTTTCATGCATTCCCTTTCAATTTTGTTTCTAGAAAAACATGTCATTCAAATGATTTCTTCTCCCTATTGCATATTACCATGGACACCACCCTAGATTGACATTTATAGTTAAATGATGAGGATTGCATAGACACTCATCAAATAGAGTGACTAATTCTTGCTTCTTGCTCATCTAGGAAACCAATTTTTGTTTAAAAAGAATGATCCTCCACTTGTGCTTTTCCTATCATTTGCACATCTATCCCAGTCAACATCTATATATGTTGTGAAAGCAAAATCCTTTCTCTTGGAATACCACAATCCATAGTCAACAGTACTTTTGATATATCTGTAAATTCTTTTCACTGCATTGACATGTGACTCTTTTGGTGTAGCCTAAAATCTTGATACCATACACACAACCTGCATTATCTCTGGACTTGAAGCGGTTAGGTACAATAAGATTCCAATCATTGACCTATATATTGTCTAATTTGCATCAGGTGAATCATCTAATTTTCTTAACTTATAGCTAGTTATCATGGGGGTAATGACTGGTCTACTATCCTCCATGCCAAACTTCTTCAAAATTTCCTTAGCATACTTAGTTTGAGGTATAAATATCCCATTTTATGTTCGTGTTATTTGTAAACTAAGGAAAAATGACAACTCTCCTAACATTGACATCTCAAATTAATCTTGCATATGTGTAGAAAATATTGTACACATTTTATCATTACTACAACCAAATATGATGTCATCCACATATATAACAACAATAATCATGTTCTCACTTTTAGATTTGTAATACATGTTGTTTGTACATCCTTTCTTGAATCCTTGTTGCTGAAGATACTGGTCTAATCTAGAATACCATGCTCTGCGTGCTCATTTGAAACCATATTATGCCTTTTGTAATCTGCATACATAATCATCATATTTTGATAGTTGAAAACCCTATGGTTGTTCTATGTAGACATCCTCTTCTAGGTTTCCATTCAGGAATGAAAATTTAACACCCATTTGATACACTTTAAATCCTTTATAGACTGAAAATGCAAGAAAATTTCTAATAGCTACTAACCTTGCCACTGGTGCAAATGTTTCTTCAAAGTCAATGCCTTCAACTTGTGCATAACCCTTGCACACCAACCTTGCTTTATTTAACACAACTCCATCCTCATTCAGCTTGTTTCTAAACACCCATTTAATGCTAATTAGATTTTTGCTTGGGTGTCTAGGAACCCATTCCCATGTCTTGTTCTTCTCAATCTAATTTAACTCTTTGTTCATGGCCTTTATCCAAATCTCATCCTTTCTGGATTTCGTACAAATTTTTGGCTCAATCTAAGAGAGCAGAGAAAAGTTTACATGTTCCTTGTTCTTTGCTAATCTTCTCATAGTTTGAACTATTTCATTTTTGTCACCAATTATTTATTTTTCAAGATGATCCTTCTACATATAATTTGTAGGTGCTCGTTCAAACTCTTCTTCACATTCTTCTTCCTCATTTATAGAAACTTCTTCTTCATCTTCTGATTCAGCTTCAAAATTGTTTTTGCTTTGCATATTATGGTTCAAATTTTCATCAACCTTGATGTTGATGCTTTCCACAGTATTGTGCAACCTTTTGTTATAACACTTGTAAGCTTTGATCTAGGTCGAATATCCTAAGAATATTCTTGCATCACATCTTGATTCAAAGCTTCCCAAGTTCTCATCTTCTCTCTTCATGTAGCATTTGCTCCCAAATACCTTGAAATACTTGAAAAATGAAAATTTTCCATACCATAGTTCATATGGAGTCTTACCACTATTTGCTCTTATTAGAGATCTATTTTGAATGTAAACTATAGTGTGAACTTATTCCCTCAAAAATTTATCTCCCAATTTTTCCTCACTCAACATTTCTCTAGCCATATCTTTAACAATTTAGTTCCTTCTTTCAACTACTCCATTCTTTTATGGAGTTCTTGGTGCATAATATTATCATTTGATTCCATGTTTCTCACAATATCCAATGAATTCACCTGATGTGAATTCACCACCTCTATTTGATCTTAAGCACTTTAATCTTCTTTCATCTCCTTCTCAACCAGCTTCCTGAATATCTTGAATTTTAAAAATTCCTTAGTCTTCTCCTTTAGAAAGTTTACACATGCCATTCTAGTGTAGTTACCAATTAATATCATGAAGTACCTCTCACCTTTTAGTCTCCTTGTCCTTGTGGGACCACATAGATCAGTATGAACTACTTGCAATGGTTTTGTAGTTGAGTAGTCCTTTATTGGAAACTTAACCCTTGTTTGTTTTCCCTGTTGACATTATTTGTAAATGGTGTTTATAGGCTTAGTTATCTTAGGTATGTGTCTGACTAGTCCTATTGAACTTACTTTTACCAAGTTGTCAAAATTAACATGCCCCAATCTCCTATGCTACAACCAACTCTCATCTACTTGACTTACCTAAACAATTTTGGCCTTTTACTTCATAAAGATTATAGATATTGTTATTAGTCCTTACTCCTTGTGTATTTGTCTTTCCATTCTTCCTTATTTTGTAGCCTTCTGAATTAAATACAATATTGTAACCATTGTTACACATATGGATGACACTTAGAAGATTATGTTTTAAACCTTCAACATAGAGAACATCTTTTTTCATGTTCTTCCCATCTATGCTCAAGATTCCTTTACCACAAATCTTCACAATAGTATTATTAGCCAAGCTGATTGATCCTTCTTTACAATTTTTAAGTTTAATGAAGTTTCTTTTGTTTACAGTCATATTCTTGGAGCAGCCACTATCTATTACCCATAGATTTCTCTTTTTAGCATGCAATTCAGATTGTGCAATCATTGATTGTTTGGGATTCTACACTTTCTCCTTCCATATCTTAAATTTTTTTTCAACATTCTCTTCCTCTTTCTCAAGAACCTTAGATTCCTTTTTCAATTTGGGAGGTGTGTTTTTCTTCTTCTTAGACTGAACATTTGGTCATATAAATTTTGTTCTACAGTTTCTAGCTATATGACCAAAATTATTACAATTGTAACATATTGTATTCACATCCATCAAAGGAGCAAAATGATTTTTACTTACAAAATTTGAACTTATTTTAGGAAGTACTCTACATTATCTAGCCCTGTGACCTAATTTCTCCTTGTTAGAAGGTTTTTGTGTGCTCTATAATCCATTAAGGATCTTTCATCCTCCCATTAGCTTCAAGCCTTTTTCAATCAGTTCTCTAGCTTTCTCCAATTCTTTCCTTAAAGTGACTACTTCTACCTCAAGCTTCATACATTCATCCACATCAAATTCTAATTTGGATTTTACTAGTTCTTCCATTAGTTTAGCCTCATCCACTTGAATTTTTAAGCTTACTACCATTTGATTGAACTTCTCAAGGTCTTTAGTTAGCTGCTTATTCTCCTTTTTTAGGCATTCAACCTCATCTCTCAAATTGTCAATATCTTCTAAGGCGAAGATGATTCCTCCTTCTAGATATATCTCAGCTTCCTCTTCTCCAAAATATTTTCCCATACCATGTTTGTGTTTTGTAGAATCTTTGGCCATGAAGAGAAATTCTTCCTCTTTTCATCTATTACAAGAGGATGGTCTAGTTCATCATCTGAATTATCACTAGATTCAAATGAGTCACTTTCTTCTTGAATATAAAATGTCTTTTTATTATTTCCAAAGTTCTTCTTCTTAGGATAATAAGGTTTCTTCATCTTATGGTCTTCTTCTTGTTTAGGGTTATCCTTATTGTAGAGGCATTTAGAAGAAATTTTTCCTATTTTACCATAGTCAAAGCACTTGAAGAGTAACTTATCTTTGTATTTTTTGGATCCTCTCCTTAGTCTTATGATAAATTTTTCTTCATCATCAATCTTTTTATCTGTTCATGTAGAGGCTACTTCATTAACTTTCATGGGTGCTTCAACTCTTTCATTGTTTGCAGGCTTGAATGTAGCTTCCTTTGTGTATGATTCTGCATTTCCCATTCTTTTCTCATATGTAGTGAATATACCATGCAACTCATCAAGAGTGATTTTGTCTACTTCTCTTCCTTCTTCTATAGTAGAGATTTTGGAGTCATACTTGGTTGTCATTTACATTAGAACCTTTTACACAATGAGAGCTTCTTTTACTTATTTCCCAAACCCTCTAATTTAATTCACTATCTCTTCAACTCTTAGAATATATTCTACAATCTTTTCTTCTTCACCCATCTTTAGACCTTCAAAATTGGCTCACAAAATTTATAAATTTTCCAAATTTACCTTGTCATCTCCTTTGTAGATTCTTTTCAACTTCTCCCACATCATGTGCAGTTTTATAATGCAAAACCTTGACAAATAGTGGTCTAGTCAAACCATAGAGAATGGAATTTTTTTCTTTTTCATTGTTTTCATAATCCTTCTTACCAACAACATTAGTAGGAGGTATAGCCGGTGGTGTATATCCATTCACAACTGACATCTAGACATTAAACCCTAAAAATCACAAGTATGTTTGCATCATAACACTCTAGAAGGCATAATTTGATCCATCAAATCGAGGTGCCTTGTTTGTAGAGGAACTTTCCTAATTAGATTTTGCATTCAATTTTCCAATATATACTTGAGTTGATTAAGCTTCTCCCAGGGAACCTAGGGCTCTGATAACAATTTTTGGAACACAATAATCTACTGAGAGGGGGGTGAATGAGTAGATATTAAAATTTTAACTCTTTAATTATTTCTTTGAGCTATGAAAGTGCATATTAAAACTTAATATGTAGAAACATAAGCATGCACACACATAAACATCAAATAACACCAAATATACATCAAAAATGAAAGATGGGAAAAAACACGGCTAGAAATGTAGCTAGGATCTATAATCCTAATCTAGCCTCACAAGCTAAATTTTCCATTACAAAGCTTAAGGGCACCGACCCTAAGGAGACACCAATTCCTTGGTTTTAGGAGCACCCACTCCAAGGAAGAACCCACTTATTTGATGGAATCCACCAATCAAATTTACAACTCAAAATATTACAATTTGATTATAATTCAATGTTGTAACTTATCTTACAAATGCACAATGTTCTTCACCCCTCTTATTCTACTCTATTCTTCCTCTTCTCTATTAGTGCATTCTCTATCTACCCTAGGAAGATCAGAATACTCTTCTACAATATGCACTATGTCTTCAACAACTCTCCTCTCTCTCTCTCTCCCTCTCTCTCTTTTCATTGTATTCCACATAGTCAAACTTTTAATTTTCTATTTTGTATCTCCTTCACCGACCTATAGTGATTGCCTTGAGATTCTTACCCACATATAAATCTCCTATTAGGGTTTACCTGGTATCTTCTTCATCATACTACCTCTGCATCGAGTCTCACACTTATTAAATTTTGATATACTGCATTTTCTAAATGTGGCTCTACTTAAAACCCTAAGATTAGATATGCATTTAGTATATTATTTTGATCATTCAAATTGATCCTAATCCCAATCTCTATTGCTATCTGTGATTTTTTTCTTCACATCAAATATTCATTTACATTGGTTGTGGGTGCAATTAAACCAATTAAATTCAAGTGCAAATCCAAAACCCTCATTCACATGGACTTAGCCATTTGAGATCTTCAAATTTAAATCCGGGTAGTCAATTTGAGGCCTTCATGCCAATTGTTCATTCCTCAATCATCATCACAACTTTAATACACCATTTTTGGATGATCTTCATTTAACTGGAACCATTGATCTTTAACCCATCACATATCACTGCTTCACTAAGGGAATCTACATCTATTTCTATGATGTAAAGGATTCTCACAATGTATTAATATCTTGCCACTTGTCTTTCATTCCACTTTTCATACACCTACCATACCATAGGATATAGCCAAGGACCTAATGGATCCATATCAAGGAAGCAGGAGGTTGCCATCTATCCACCATCATCTGATGTTCATTGATCATCGCTAGATGTATCCATTTTCTTTGCTTCAAAATAGTGATTTGAAGCAACCAAGTGATCTTCTGCCATGCATCACAAGCCCATAGTCTTGCAAGCTCAAGCATGGGCCCACCAAGTCTTCAACGGGCTAGCGAGACAATGCCAACTGTCACCACATCACCATCATCTTTTGTCACTTCTCTTTATCCAGTCCCACCAAACACTTCAATCACTATTTGATAATTAACCATTCAATCTCCACCATTGCTCACTATCCCATAGGGCTAGATAGGGACCCACCACATTTCTTTCCAGGCTGGTGGGCACCATCGATCTTCATCGGCTTGATCACGACCATTCATCGCATATAGTGAAAACACTTCTGTGCCTAAGACTCCAAAACATGATGTTGAGGAATAAAGTGATAGCCTTTGGATCTCTAAACATGATTGTGCATTGTTGTATCTTCATCACGGGCACATAAAATCCACCAAATGGGAAATTTGTGTGAAGGGGTTGATCACCAAAAATTTTCAAAGGCCTAAGTTATAACTTATGTGATCTACAATAGATTATTACTAGTCACCATTAAAAATACATTTTATTAGACGTCATGACTATTAGACATCAGGATTTAACTAAAAACCCTAGATTTCTTGAGAGCACAAATAATTCCATTCTTAGCACATCCAAAATCCTTTGGACGTGCAACTTATATTTCTAAGAAGCTCTTAGAAAACCCATGTCGAATTTGGCCAAAGATATTCCTTCAGATACCTAGAAGAAACTATTGCAAAAAAGTGACAATATTTTATGTCAACTTTGCAACATTGTGAGAAACATTGGAACATTCATAGAGAAATAATTTTGACTCCACCAACCTATGCCAAATCTTCTAGAGCTAGATCCACTACATCTCTCAAACATTCCTTTGAAATAAATAACACTTTTGATATCAATGACAACCGAATTTCCAACATAACTCCCTTATGCATTGTGGGCTTATCACACAAGTATTCACACATCTATAGGAAACGCACCATATAATACCATTTACAATGTTGATGCAATAATGCCCTTAGAGTTAGAAATTCCCTCCTTGAGAATATCTCTTAGAGGCCTTATTGATGATAACACTTATAAAGAAAAATGATTACAACAGCTTGAAATGCTCAATGAACAATGTATAAATGCTTTCAAACATCTCCAATCTTATTCAAAAAGAATGCAATGCAATTATAATGATAATTCCATTCCTCATTTGTTTATTAAAGGGGATTTAGTGTTGTATGAGAATTAGTGCAATATTAATGTTTCTCGATATGAAAAAGGAAATTTTAGCTAACATTAGTTAGTACCTTATATAATCGATGAGGATTATGGATCTAGAGCATGTAAGCTTAAAGAAAGGGATGGTATACCTCTCAAAGAACATATAAATGTTTCACATTTGTGCAAGTATTATACTTAACAATATTTTGAATAATATATGTTATAAAGCATGTTGTTAGATTAAGTAGATAATTTTCTATTTTACCTTACATTGCTTTGTCTTAACAAACATTTTTGTGCATCTTAAATTATTATGGGTAATTATTAATTTTCTTAAAACCTACACCAAATCATATTTGTGTGGTTTTAAATTAGATAATTATTTAATTTAAATATAGATCATAAGGGTATATATTTTAGCATGACCACAGCTAATAAAAATATAACATCTAAGTAGATACAAGTGTCTAATTAGATCACATAACAATTATATCATGGAGACATTTATTAAGTAATCTTATCAAGATTTTTTAATAGATCACATCAACAGCTAATATGAATAGAGACCAAAACATAACTCATATATATCAAGATCATAAAGTTTATAAACTTAGTCACCATGATAAAAAAAATGTGGTATATCATAATATGATACATCAAGGGAGGCCTATGGCTACCAAAATCCTTGGGGCTTGGTAGTGGTGGTTCCCATCAAGAGATATTGGTTCAAGAGAGGCTCATGGAGCTCATTTTTTCTTGTAGTCCCTATACTTGGCCTACGGTTATGCCCTCATGTACAAGAGTTGTGATGTTCCCCTCGTCTATTTGATCCCTATCTACCTACACCTTACTAAGCTCCACTTGCACCCTATTGAGTTTTGACCATAAGAAATCCCATGTCTTGCTCTTATAAGGAACCCAACTAGCTTGAAGCTTCTCATAGGAATTCTTGAGATCCTCATGCATAGCTCTCATTTTCTCCTCTCTAGCTCAAACCTCCTAAAACTTATCTCTAACTATATCAATGGTCCTGATAGAATCATCATAAGATGTTCTCCACCTAGATAGTGGCTTGAATAAGTTAGCATGGTTCCCCACACTAGGTGGTGGCTTATTCTTAGCTCATGTCACCTGGTATGAGGGAATTGATGCAAAAATTTATGTGATGACTTGGGTAAAGTCAAGATAGTCCCATGTACCAACTACAACCAAGAAAAAATGACATAAATTAGAACAATATATAATGAATAAGAATAACTAAAGCTAATCACATAGAAAATAAATAAATAACATTAGCTAGATCACCAAACCATCAATCAAGATCTTGATAATATATTATGGGTGTCGTATTAGGAATCCTCTGATGGGTATGGAGTGTGGTGGCAGATGCATGGATACTCTCTCTATGCTTGTGATACTAGATGCCTATTATAGTCAATGAATGTACTTGAGTAATGCAGGGACAAGATGTAGGTCTCTCCTTGGGGGAATTTGTGACCTCTACTAGCTCCTCAGGCTCCTCTCTTTTAGGATGTTGATCCTCCTCCTCATCATCACTATTAGTAATATCTCCATCCACATCCCTATTCTCTCCCATCTTCTTGATATGGTAAAGGTCTGGGGTTGCCTACGAGATGATCATTGGAGAAGATGTGTTGAGTTCATGTTGTCATCCACCACCTATCATAAGAAATCGAGGTGCATACATCATCCAAGTCATATTTTAGGGGAGCATATCACTCCTCATACATCAATTCACTAGGAGTGACATCCATGACTATAGAATGGTGGGTGTCTCCTAGTCTAGCACTGCTACATGTGGATCTCAGGAATGTAGGTCACAAATTATTTTCTATTTGTATCTGACCTAACTATCACATCATATGATCATAATAGAATGGTATAATTATATAATCATGTCATCCAACCAACATCCTATCCCACTGCATCTTGGCTAATTGCTAAGTAGGACTTGGCCACTACTGTAGAATCTGATACGGTCTCCATACTATATCATCCTCCTTTTAGTGATTGAATATAACTCTCTAGCTCAATGGATCTTTGCACTACCAGGCCCATCTAAGTGTATAATAGAAGGCTCATGGATAACTAAAAGTTGTCATCATGGGAAATCTAGTCAGTTTGGTGCAAGTAATATGCCCAAATGTCCATACCTGAAGAAGTGTACAATGAATAATACTTTGAGTCTCCCAATATACAAAGCATCTAATATCATAATATAGATGTGTGAGCATACTCCATCCCTAGGAAAATACAATTTTGTGCTCCTCTATCTCTCATATAATTTGGACCATAACCCCATCAAGGTGTGTGCCTCCTCTATTAGGTGCTAGAGCTAAGGTGATGATGAAACACATGATCCAACAAACCAAAGGAACAATAACATACAGAGGAAACTTGAGCTCGATATCTAGAGTCTAAGGGAGATATGTGTTGGTTAGTGAAATATTGAATATCATGTATCATCTATCAAGGTGTGGTACTCTTAAAAATGGGTGGTCTCACCTCAGATAGGTAATCTAAATATGCAATGAATTTCCTCAAGTGTAACTATCATCTCCCCTATTGTGAGATGAAATGTAGATGTATCTGAATTCCACTGCTCAACCAACACCATAACCATAGAATTATACCACCTCATTGGTGGCATGAGGTATATCCAGTACAATCTAGTTGTATGAAGAATTTATTCCTCCTCCTATGTAAGTTGTGTGAACTTATCTTAGAGAATGGAAAATAGTCATCCTCCCAAACATTGTTGGGCATGTGACGAGACCTGCAAGAAGTAAGGGAATCATCAGTATCATGGTAAAATAAGTAACCAAACTATTAAAAGAAAAGAAATATTGGTTCAAAACATAGGCACCATTATATGATAGAAGTGCCATTTTAGGATAGGGTCACCCAAAGAGGACATAGTTGCCTGAATTAGACATAGATGCCATGATTTTTGAAAAAAAAAAAAATAGTACAAAGTATCAAGAAAATCGTAGGGAGAAGGTATAGGAAAATAATTTCTTGTGTGATGGAATCCTTCACAACCTCTGCTCACAAGACCTCTAGTCTAGGGAGCATGTATGGTCGTCGACTCAACATCTTTACCCCTCTGCACGAAGGTATCTCTCTCAAAATCTCCAAATATTAAAGGAAAAATGATGTTCAAAAAGATGATTATGTACTAAAATATAGTAACATTTCTAAATAGTGCATTCCATTCAAATCACCCTAATGAGGTTTAGTGAAATTTTATTTCAATGTCTCCTATTGTATTGGATTCATAGTTTTTTCCCTGATCATATCCAATTTTTACTAATAGAAGGTTTTGTGGTCTCATAAGCTTATCATAAGAATTTACATCACAAGGCCTAGCAATTTGATGTGGTTAGATTGATACCTTGATTCTACCTCCATAAATCAATTGGAATAAGGGAGGTATACATCTACCCTCAAATTTTGTTCTCCATAGAAGTTGACATGTTTATTTCAAAAGTATAAGATGATTTTGAATAACTAAAAAATTGGTTTTGCAGGATGTGGTTCATAATGTTGTGGTTTTATAGATGACTACACTGGGGGATTCATTCTCATGTTCACAAATGAATCATAATATTCATATGAGTATCCTTTTTATAGCATGCTTTACTTTACATACTTTATCTTTCATATTCATGTAATTTCATATGGCCACTAAAGTGGGGGCCAAATGTAGTGTAGAAAATTCACTCCCTTGTAGGAGATAGAACAATTTTGCACTTAGCTTGGACCTATTTTAGTGACCCTTACATTCATGCATTTTCAACACCTCTTAGATAGGCCTTAATTCCATTTATTATGTATTTTGATGCCTATCTTTATCCTTTTTTTGAAAAATTGCAAGCAATGAATAAATGAAACCAATTATTATTTTTCTCACGACATTCAATATCCTAGAAATTTGGGCCAAGAACCATACGCCCATGGGCATATGGGTCCTCTTTCTTAGCCAAGACCCAAATTTTAATGTGTTGTTGGTGGCATTTTAACATTCAAAATTCAAATTTTAAATGTCAACTTTCGTGATCTAATTTTCGATAAATTAGAGAAATGCCAATAAATACCTAGTATGTTTACCATTTCAAAAATATAGCGTAAGAGATCTCATTCAAGAAACAAAAATTGAGCAGCATATTCTATCATACATATTTGAATTTGTAGGTTTTCAAGCATATTTACAGATTTGATCAAGTTATATCACATGATTGAAGGTTGATGCCTATGGAAGAACATGATGGATTCTAGGTTTGGGAGATGCATTTGGCCACTTCCCTCAACCTAATGAATTATTTCCTAAGTGTTCTCATCTTCAAGATTCATTCCTCTTGCAACCTAAAGCAAGGTATTATTGTATTTCAGATTTACTTAGGGTGTTTGACTTCTCTTTAATTGGATCTTGTCACTTTCATATAGGAATCTCTTTCTAACACACTTGAGTAGGGTTTCTTTGCATTTAGATCATATAAACCTTAGAAACAGATAAGTTTAGGGATCACACATTATATTTTATCAAATCGTTGGCTATTTTTGAGGTTTAAATACCAAAATAAGGGTTTGACTAAGGAAAATCCCCATAAAGCCACTCCAAACCATCTCTTTTGTAGATTTATTATAGATACAAATTTGAAGACATAAGGTTTACATGGCAAGAAATAGAGAGCATACTAAGATCTATAGGATCATGTTTTGAAGTTTTGGAAAGGCTTACAAAGACCCATATGCCTCTGGGCAATTCAGTACCTTTATGCATGCTAGATCCAACTTTTTATGAAATGTACACATCATTTGACACTTCCTTGATCCACCTACAAATTATTATTTTTGTCTGTGTGTTTTTAAAATATTACATTTATCAAATTAGGTCATATAATTCAATTAGGTTGTGTTATGCCTTGCATAACCACCCCATTTTGTTGTTGGTCAAAATGGTCCCCCATTTTTATTTTTTTCCTTAGTGTTTTTGTTGGGGTCTTAGGAGTTGTTTCTTTTTTCTCCTAAGTCCTTTGTTCCTTTGTTTTTCGGGTTCAAGTTTCAGATAGGAACTCGCACTTAGAAATTTCCAAACTTTTGGTTCTAGTTTATGTCCCGATCCTGACCCCCTCTTTTTCCTTGTGTTTTCTTTTGTTTTGTTTCTTTTGGATTCAGGTTTCGGATTAGAACCATCACTTGGAACCTTTTTGGTTCAAGTTCCTATTTTCATTTTGATCCTGACTTCTTCTTTCTTCCTTGTTTGTTTTGTTTTTTGGGGATTGGACATCAGACCAGAACTGGAACTAGGAACTTTTCTAAGTTCTTGTTCCTATTTTGGTCCTGATCTCAATTTTTGATTGCTTTGCCTTTTATTTTTGGGGATTGGATTTCGGACTAGGTTTTGCACTGGGAAATTTTCTAAGTTCTTGTTTCATCTCCTATCCTGATCTTGATTCCTGCTATCCATTGTTTGTCAGGATTCAAACTTCAAACTCCTATTTCAACTTTGCATCCATTGAAATTTTGGTGTCAGTTCATGTCCTAATCTCAACTTTCTCTTTCCTTCATTCTTATGACTATGCATTAATGACACCTACCCCAATCTCAAGGCCCGAATAACCCACATTAATTTCTAACCATTCACATGAGTGAATGATTTTTTATTCTTGTCGATCCTCAATTTTTTGTTCATTCTTACTTTCATAATTTGGAGAAACAAAATGGAGCAGTGTCGAGAGCTAGGGTTTGAGTGCGAGCTATGATTTCTCTTTGTGCTATTATAATTCTTGGTTTCATTCGAAGGTAGGAATATTCTCTTCTTTTTCTCCTTCATTTTGGCTATTTTGTGCTTTTTATCTTCTTGTTTCTTATACTTTTGCACTTTTTTTGGGTTTCTCTTTCCCATTTCTTCACACCAATTGGTGCATTTTTCATTTTTCTTTTGTTCTCGAACCCTTTGCTTTTTTTTCCTTGTTTTTGTTTTGGGGTTTTAGGCATTTTTTCCTGAATGTTTTGGTTTTCATTTTGTCATGAGATTTTCTACCATTCCCCATGCCCCGATCTTCACTGTATCATTTCTTTGAGAAAATCCTGATCCTTACCACCACCCGATTTTGAAGGCATTGTGTAAAAAAGATTTATATTTATTTTCCCTTTAGACTTGTGCATTTTCTTTTAGCTTCCCAATCTCACATTCATGTCAGAATTGGGAATCAAAATGACACCACATTTTCACCATCCAATATGTCTGAGCCCATCATTTGATATGATTCTAACTTATGATGTTATATGAGGATCATAACTCAGATCATTACCTAACTATACTAAGGTTGTTTGGAAATGAACCAATTTTGTTTCCTTATCTCATCCCCGCTTAATAATCAAGATTGGATCCTAAACTAACACTGACCCTTAGAGTAATTTTGAGTTCCTTGACTTTGTGTCATTCCAATTCTAATTTATGAAACATTATGGTTGGGATAAAAACTCGAAGTCATTTTCCTAAATTGCATATCATATGTCAAGTTCCTGAAAAAATCTTGATTCTGACTTCCGATATGTTGTCAATATATGAACTCGAGATGCTACCAAGACTTGTTTATTTTCATAGGGACCACTTTTGTGTCATTTCCTGATTCCAATTTTTGAACTATGGTCGGGATCAGAACTCAGAAGGTTACTTAAACTTATGATTTCCATATTAGGTATGGTTCCAACTTTCAACTTGATTCTAACTTATGAAATGTTGTCGAGATTAGAACTCAAACAAGATCTTTGCCAAGGTAGTTTTTCAAGTTCCACTATCTAGTCAATGCCTGATCCTGTTTTTTGAATATACTATGAGATTGGGTCGCGCGAAGTTATCATGTCTTCTAGTATTTGAAGGTGTATGTGCTGAGTCAAGACTCAATCCCAACTTCTAATGGAGTTCAGTTTTATTCTTAAATGGTCAGGTTCTTGGTTTTGTCCCAAACCCGAAACTTGAAGATGTTAAACTAACTTGTTAAATGGAAATTTATCTTGAATTAATGATGATACAATATGAATGCTTTTTTTTTTTAACTACTCTTCACATATATTTTCTTCTCTTGATAATTTTCAATGTTGCAGGATAAATAAAAAATGTCATCTTTAGAGGAAGAAGTGCCCCCACAAGGAACATAAAAAAGGTAGAAGCCTAAGAGATTCAAGCCAGAAGAGATTTAGATCACAATGAAATACAAGTTTCAAGGAAACCTAGTGCCATCTAAGTTTGGATCTGAAGTAATGAATATCACAAAAACATTGGTTGGACACTTTGATTCAGATCAGTTTTGGTAAGGCACTCTCTCACTAGATGTTACCCCAAGAGTTAAAATGATTGGTAACTCTGGATTGGAACATGTATCCACATTCCCCATCTCTGTATAATTCCCTAAGTTCATTCTAACTACAACGCAAACCTACAATCCAACTCAAAGGTAGTGCATTGATGCATAGGGGAATATAATTATTGATTTAACTCCTACAATGATTAGGCTGGTCTTTGATCCACCTTCTCATCCTAACCCCAAGATCATGTTAGAAAAAGAAGCACTTGCACATTGGACACAAGATGAGGAGGGGAATAAAGCACTCATCAATAAGAGGTGGTTAAAGACACATAAGAAGTTAGTGAAGAAACTGCCACCTAAGTTTAAGAGGTCTGATTTCTCAGAGGACATTGATGACATAATCACACTAGTGTCATGGGTGTTTGGGAAGAAGGATTCCCGTAGCTTTGAAAATTGGATGTTTCATTTTATTCAACTTATTATTGACAGAAAATGATATTTGGATTGGGCACAAATTATTCCAAATAATATTCACAAGCAATTGTTAAAAGCAGCTAAATCCAAGATATTCTATATGACTTCATATGTCATTTATTGTGTTGTAAGGATGGGTCAGTTCTTAGGGTTGAATACTAAAGGGTCAATGGATAATGGCTTGAATCAAAATAAAGTATAGGAATATTATGACCAATTAGAGCTAAAAGAAGAAGAGCATTATTTCAAAAGGGTTAATGATGCATTTTTATATGTAGTTATTAATAAAATAATAAGTGATATTGGTTTTAGATTATCATGAGAGGTAATGGAATTCATTGAACCTTGGGGTTATTGGTTTATCTAATACCCCAAGTCTACCTATTTCAGATTGTTTGGGTTTGAAGATCACCCATTTAAATTTCCAAGGAGATGTAGTGATAGGTGGGTCTTGATGGAATTTTCTTGTCAAGCAACTTAAGTAAATGCAATATTTTTTGCACAACAAAATGCTAGTTTTCATTCTTTCTCTTTGGAATTGGGATTTTATTCTTGTCATTCCTCCATAGTGGCCAAGATAGAAATAGACTAATTTTAGGCCTTGAACTTCAAACAACATACCTGTAGGAAAAATTTTGATCCTAAGAAGAAGATGTATGGTCTTTGTGCTTCATAGTTTCCTTTTCACAGGCCACTGCTAGAGGATTTTTGGGCTAATTTTCAAGATGAATATAAGGTAAGGAACAAGGTATATGAAAGATTAACAATTCCCCAGATGAAGGATTTTGAAGTTATTATAGACATTCTAGATAATGTCACTGATGATCAAATTACTTTGGATCCTCATTACGAAATGGAAAAAGTAGGCACAAAATACTTGGATTCAATTGATTGGATGGAAAAGGAGGTGACCAAGATTAAAATAAGGACACAAGTAGTTGTGGAAAGAAGAAATAAATATCTTAACATTTTCCTAAAATAACCAAGAGTGCAAACTTCAAAGAAGAGAGGTTCCAGTAGTGAACCTACTTCCTCTACTGAAACAAAACAATACAAGAGATTGAAGAGAATTTTTGTAGCAATGGAGACAACCACAGAAGAACCTATCCTCATAGAAGAATAAATTTCAATGCAGAAAATTGATGATGCCTTGAAAAAGGATAAAGTTAATTATGAGGCAACTGCTGCTGGAGTGGTTTCAAGACTAGGTGTCACACCCTTGGCTACTGTATACCCTAGGGAAAAACTTATGAAGAAGTGTCTTATGTTGTTCCCATGAAAAATTAGGATACCTCTCCTACCATGACATCAGCATCAGGAACAACCATTGTTGAAGAGAAGAGACCCCCAGTGATTGATTTAACAGAATCACCTATTCCTTTAGACTCTAAGTGAACCCCATCTCAGGAAGGAGAGGGGCCAGAATGGGAAGAATATTTGAGGAAGGTTGAGGAAGAACTTGGGGAAGAAGAAATTGGTTTTGTACATGGGAGCTTATATGAGGAGATAACCAATGAAGTTATGACTGAGGAGGAACAAAAAAAAATAATGGAAAGTGCTCAGAGGTTGGCTATGAAAATATCAGCCCAAGAAGAAGAAAAGATAAAGGAAATGGAAGAGTTATCTCAAGAGAAGGAAGCTACCAAAAAATAGGCTCAAGAAGAGTTATCTACTGAGGAAGAGTGAAAAAGAAAAGATAAAGAGATAGCTAGAGAAAGAGAAGCAACTGAGGCACTAAAGAAGGTTGAAGTAGAAAAGGTAGCTATGGAAGAACAAAGGGAAAAGGAACTGGAATAGAAGAGGTTGAGAGATGAAGATGAGGTTTCTAAAAGGGAATAAGAAATGAGAAAAATAGAAGAAATTAAGGTTTAGAATGAAAGGATGGAACAAGAAATGTTATAGAAAGAACAAGAAGACCAACATAAGGCTTCTTCCAAGTAGACCATTGTAGTAACTTCTTCTACACCTTCATCCTCAACACCACCTAGTGTTCAACAAGTAACTACTATCTGACTGCTCCCACTTGGCTCAAGTTAAATCTAGAAAAGAGACAACAAATTCAGCCTCAACCTATAGTGTGGGATGACATGATAAAATAAATTGAGAAGGTAAAGCCTAAGAATAAATCCCATGTTGTCCACTCCACAAAATTGACTGATGAAGGGGATATAATAGCAAACATTTCAACCCCAATTATTGATAAGGATGACAGAAAATTGCAAGCCAGGGACTATCAAATAAGCACTGTCAATCTAGGGAAGCATACTAGAAATCAACAAATGAACTTGATTGATATTGTTGCCACCACCACCAAATCTAGATTAATAAAAGATACGTAGGCCAAGGATGAACTCAAGGCTTAGCTAGGATAGTTGAAGAATTTCTTGAAGGAGTTAACTACGTCTACATTAGAGTCATCACAAAGTTTAGAATCTCCTATTCTAATGAGTAGGAAAGAGGTAGAAGATTTGACTGAAATGAGAAAAAAAGCTACTTGGTTTGATAATTGGTTTAATAATTTCAAGTTTGATATGGATAAGATTCTAGATGAAGGTTTTAAGAACTATATTTCAAGCCTTTATTTTATCAAAGTAATAGAAGAATTCATACAAAAATGGTGGGATGAAGAAGAAAAGATTGGGAAATAATTGGGAAAACTAAAGGTGACATATAAGAGCTCTAGTGAATAATTGATTCAATCATAGATTCTAGGTAACAAGGGCCCTGAATCTGTTTCAAAGGCTATCAATGTGTGTATTTACAAAACCCAGAATCTCATCAAACAAATAGTAGCTATGCTTAAAATAATTCATGAGATATGGGAGCATGCAAGTATATTTGAAGATATTATTGGAAAGCTCACTGATAAAGCTTTACCTCTAGATCACATAATTGAATCATTAGGGGAAATAAAAGATGCTTGGGAGGTGAGGCTTAACAAGCTAATAAAAGGAGACACTACAAAATCAACACTCATGGATAGGTGGCTTGACATTGGATGTGACATGTGATGTGTCATCACAGACATTGGCCAGCTGAGGGAAACTATTGTTGCAGTAGAGAGGAAATTTGGAGAGTCAAAGTTTAAAGTTGACTAGCTTGATGGGCCCAATGATGATGCCTTAAAACATATTTTCTAGAACTATTATGAATATCATAGGATTCCACATGGTGATGATGAATAAAGGAGAATATTATACTTGAGAAGGATGGAGTCAACATAGTCAACCAATTTAAGCACTTTTTGGAGCAGGTGGATGATCCTTAGATCAGTTTTGATGACTCAAAGATGGAGTGAAGTAATCAACAAGAGATAAATTTAGAACATCATATTAAACTTTAGCTAAGTGGACACATGGCGCACCCCTTTTCAGCTCCTTCAGTTTAGTGAAAAGCAAACTTAGGCTTAACTATATCCCTACAATTGTGGATTTAGGCCCCATATTTATGGATCTTGATTTTTGATGGGAGGAACTAATGTTAATTTGGTCTATATTATAGAATTCTCCCCTCATTGAAAATTTTGGCTAATTGAAGCTAGATTAGCTACCTGAAGATTGGAGTTTTAACTTTTATAGTTATTTTACATCTTTCATGCAAAACACACTAAAACACTTTTTACAGATTTTTTTAAAAGAGGTAGTTTTATTCTCAGAAGTTGTTTTATCTAAATAATGATGTTGATAAATAATGGTTATTCATATGCCAGTGCATCTTTCTACGCATAAATATTTCTTATTTGATGGAAATCAATAGAAGACTCCAAAATTGAAACCATTTTATTGCATTATCTATGAATGATGTTTCTTGATATTTATCGATCTGTTAATTTTGGTAATGAGCTTGTGATATTTTATTCTTGAAAAGTAAAAAAGTGATGATGAATGCTTGTGTTATTTAAATTTTTACTATGATGGTTGTAATGGTATGGATCATTTTATAAATTATATTGTTCTATAGTTTGGTTAATTAAGAAGGGACTCATTGTTAGAATTCCATGTCTGAATTAAAATAAATTTGTGTTCATTTTTTGTTGTCCCAAAGCCTTGATCAATATTTTTCTATTTATTTAAACCCAAAATATTACATTATTTTGTATGGTCTAGTTTTTACTTGTTTCCTAGTAGGCCCCTTGAACATTACAGCCACATTCACCGCTTAGCAAAACAACAACGTTGTGATAAAACATCTAGGACCTTGGAAGGTGATTGATTTAATGATTGTTTTTCTTTTTTAGGAGAGGTGAGGTCATTACATATTGCTTGCATGTTGTAAGTCAATTTGGCCATCAATAGGTTGATCATCCCAAATCACTTCTGATCAAATTTCAAGGCCCTAAGAATGTATATCTAGGCTCGATTGACTTACCTTTATGGTTGAAAGTCAATCTATTCACCTTACAGATTTGCATTCTAATGTACCTTTGAAAAAGAAGGTAATTGATCCTAGGTTTTATGCACTAAACTTAGGGTTTCCTTTTTCATATGTTACACTTTTTCTATCAATATATTTTATCATAGATTGTATACATAGTACTAGTATCTTACATATAACATTTATCATTTTTAATCTATAATCTACATTGTAATATAAAATTATTCTAATGAAATATAACTCACTCACACACCTATGTACTACTCTACATGATTATCAAGAGTTAATGAGTTATTATGGGGTTGATACCTCATTGACTCCTTTTCTTACCCAAGGAAGTGACTCCTTAAAAAATATAGAAAAGATATATTTTCATTAAAATTTAAACATTGTTAATAATTCCCAAACCTTAGATGTCATAGTTGTAGAGAATTAGAGGTGTAAACTATAAAATAAACTCTCTAAATATCTATACAATATAGTATACAATTGTTTAAAAAAAATTTAATCAACCTTCCACCTATTCATCCACTTCTAACCAATCAAATTCTCCCCACTTCATATGACCCAAAGGATTTCTATTATTCCTATTGATTATTGAGATACTGTACAAAAATATGTATGTGTCCTCAATACTTAGCCCAAGACCATATTGATTTAGGTACCATCAAGTTACTTGATGGTATTAAAATTAGTTAATTATGAATCTCAATAAAAACTTACAAATCTATATGGACCCCTTCCCTAAAACTTCTAAAATAAGTATTTGTCCTTGATTCTACCCATTTTGAAAGGCCTTCTTATCCCTTTACAAATTTGGTCAGTATGGTGGATGCTCATCCTTGATCATCTCAGTTAAATGGCATTCATATTCCCATCATATAAATCTCTTTTATTGATATAATTGTTGGCATAGAGGATGTCCCTCTACAAGTTTTGGAGAATTATAAAATTAGAAAGCACAAATTGATAACCTTCTTCAAGTTAAATGATGTACACAATAGGATATAAATCATATAAATGAAGAGTGTGTAAATAAAATGAGAAAATTTTCAAATATAGGTAAGGTAGATAAGGTAGGAAGGTAGGACTAAACAAATGACTAACCCTCCAAATATGGGACACTTGTGAGCTCACTTGAAAAGTGTGTGAGAAAGTGTCAATTGGTGTCTCAAGTGATGAGGACACATGTATAAATTCTATTAAGTGAGACAAAAGCATAAGAAACATAAGTAAACTCAAGATATGAGTGTAAATAGGTCAATCCTAGAAAGGTGATTAGATAACTAGGTAAATAATGAATTTATTTACACTAAAACTCCCTTAAGTGAAACTTAAAGAGTAATGTATGCAATAATCATGAGTCCCAACTACTAGACCATGTTAGGCACTCATGTACAAATTTTTCATAAAGTGGTGTAAAGGAGAAAAATCTAGTAGGAAATAAAACTCCTCTCCAAAAGAGAAATGAAATATGCAAGTGAAGGAGATAAGTGATAGATGGAGGAATCATTATGACCCCCCAAGGACTACTTCTAGAACAATGCACAATAAATTTTCTCCCCATATTAGAGAAAAGAGAGGTCATGTGACCCCCCAAAAAATGTGAAGTAATGAACTCCATGTGAGAAAATGAGTCCTCCTAATTGGATAATAGAAACCATGTAGCCTCCCCTCAAAATGATGCATGTAGTGGTGGTATATGATTGACACTATATGTTGAAGATGATCCATGATTACTAAAAAAAATTCTCCCCTTGGGAAGAAATAACACCAAAAATGTGTGCAAGATGACTTCCTATTCTAGATAGGAATATGCATGAAGTAAGATCAATGTCTCTAAATTTTACACATGATCCAAAGACTAAAATGATTCCAATCATTCCTCTGAATTATCTCAATGATTTTTTTTCCAATTCTTATGTGTGATATATATGGATAACTGGATTAAGTACCATATGTGAATTAAGAATAGGGACCATGGATGTATGGTGACAACTAAACTTATGAGAATCTATTATTGTTGTAGATGATGATGACTGAGTTGGATAGGTGAACTCATGAATATTTGCACAATCAAAATAGTCCAAGTACAAATGCAAAGATCAAGGTGCACGATATCAATTCTAAGGAAAGATTTATTATTGTGAATAGTCTTTCAAATACTAAATTAGAAAAAGTTATGAGTTTGAATACTGCTAAATAAGTTTGGGATAAGCTCAAAATAATTTATGAAGGATATGAAAAAGTTGTTGGTATGTGTCGACTAACCATGCTATACTGTAATTTTTGAGTACTATACACTCTTCACAAAAAAGCCAAATTTGTAAAACCTAATTTATGGAAGCTTCTAAAAGCTTGTTATAAGCGGCTAGGATGGAGAGTTGTAGAATGACATTATTCACAATATTGTAATAGGTTTTGCACTAGCTAATAAAATCATTGGATGGCTATGGTTTTGTGGATGTAGCGCAGATTGGGTGAACCACATTAAATTATTTGTGTTGTCTTCTATGTGTGTTTTATTACTCTATTTTATTGTTCAAATCTGCATTTAACTTGTTATATATCTGCCTTCTAACCCTAACAAAATTCAAACATGAAAATTTGCAAAATTTGAAGGCACAATTTGAGACCTTGCATATGTCTAAAGATGAAACAATCAAAATCTACATGTAGAGAGTTGATGAGCTAGTGAGCACAATGAGAGGTCTTGGTGCACAGGTTAAAGAATATAAAATGGTAAATAAATTGCTTAGATATCTTCCTAATTCTTATAGTGAAAGGTTTTTTCTATTGAGGGAATTGAAAATCTTAATACTTATTCTAGAGATCAGATGATTCGTACACTAACTTTGTTTGAAATGATAAAAAATGGCTTGAAAAATGGTGTAAATACAGAGATTGCTTTCAAGTTTGGTGTATCAAAAAGGTTGAAGATTCAGAGAAGGAAGATCTTGATGATGTGGAAGCTAAATTTGTAAGAAGAATGAAAAAGGGCACCAGTAAGTATGAAGGAAAAATACCTTTCAAATGTTTTAGTTGTGGTGATATAGGTCATTATGCTTCAAGATGTCTAATAAGAGCTATAAACAATACAAGCAAGGAAAATAAAGGAAATATGATTAAGAAAGCTTACTATGTTAGAGAAGATGTTGGTATTTCTAATGATGAATATTATTATGGAGATTTTGATGACAATTAATGTTTGTTCTTTTCTATAAAAGAAGGATAAGGTGTAAGGTAATTTGGTATCTTATTTTCATGTTAAAGAAGATGTTAATTAATGGGTTGTTGATAGTGGCTACTCTAATCACATGAATGGAGACAAAATTAAGTTTGTTAAACTTCAAAAATATAATGGAGGACTAGTTAAATTTGGAGATGATTTAGGAGCTAAGATCTTTGGAATAGGTTCAATAAGTTTTGATGGAAAGCATAAAACTAATAATGTTTACTATGTTAAGGGTTTAAGGAATAGCATTTTGATTGTCAGAAAAATGTGTAGCAAGGGATACAATCTTATTTTTAAGGATGAACCATGTGAGATCAAAAATGGGCTCAAAACTGTGATTGTTGCTGGTAAGAGAACAAATGGTAACATTTATCACCTTAAGGGTGTTGATGGAGATTGATTTATGTATCACATTATTAATAGTTAGTTATGGAACTAGAGGATGTGTCATATGAATTTTGATAATTTGGTGAGAATCAATTCAGTTCATGCAATGAGAGAATTGCCAAGAATCACAAAGTCTATCAATGTTGTCTACATGGATTGACAATTTGGAAAAAAGTAATTTCAAGGGAAAGGAACAATCTACTACAAGAATATTGGAGGTGATTCACACATATCTTTGTGTTCCTAAAAGGGTGAGAAATCTACAAAGTGATAGGTATTTTATGCTTTTGATTGATGATTACTCTAGAATGACATGGGTTACTTTTCTTAGAGAGAAAATTGATTCATTAGATAAACTCAAGTCATTTAAAGCTATGGTTGAGAATGATATGGATCTGCAAATTAAATGTTTGAAGTTTGAAAGAGGTGGTGAATTCACCTCCAACAAGTTTAACATGTTTTGTGAAGTTCATAGAATAAAGAGGCACTTTTTTACTCTAATAACTCCTCGGCAGTATAGAGCGGTTGTGTATGTGGATGATATTATCTTTGGTGGAAATAAAGATATGTGTAAGAAATTTCTTGAATAGATGTAGAAAGAGTTTAAAATTTCAATGTTTGGGGAGATGAATTTCTTCCTTGGGCTACAAATCAATCAAATAGATAAAGGGATTTTCATTTCACAGTCTAAGTATGTCAAAGAGATGTTGAAGAAGTTTGGAGTGGATGACTCCAAACCGGTATGCACTCCTATGGTGACTAGTTGTAAATTGTGAAAAGATGATGATTCACCTAAGGCTGATTAAAGAAAATATAGATCTATGATTGATGGACAACTGTATTTAACTATTACTAGACCGAATATCATACATGCAGTTTGTCTTGTGGCTAGATTTCAAGAAGACCCTAAAGAAACACATGTTGTAGTTATAAGGAGGATATTTAGATACTAAGAGGCACTCTAGATTATGGCTTGTGGTATCCTAAGGATATTGATTTCACATTAAGTGCTTATAAAGATGCGGATTGTGTTGGTTGTGTTACTAAAAGAAAAAGTACAAGTGGTGGTGCATTCTTTCTTAGATGTAGATTGGTGACTTTGTTTAGCAAGAAGTAGGATTCAATTTCTTTATCTATTATATAGGCTGAGTATATTGTGGTTGCATCATGTTGCACATAAGTTTTTAGGATGAGATAGACATTGAAGGATATCAGCGTTGTATGACAAGCCTATATCTATCTTTGGAACAATACAAGTGCAATTAAAATTTCAAAGAATCTAGTGATGAATTCAAGAACAAATCATATATCTATTAGGTATCACTCTCTGAGAGAGAAGGTTATGGAGAATGAGGTGAAAATTGAGTATGTACCACAAAGGATCAAATTGCTGAAATATTTACTAGGGATCTTCCTAAGGATACTTTCAAGTATCTTTAGGAGAAGTTCGGGGTTATTTCCCCTCCTTGTTTGAATTGCATATGGAGATGCATCAGTCCAGTGGATCTATGGATCTATCTCTTTTCTGGACTAATTTTGGTGGCTACCTCTCAGGGGGAGTAGGTAGTGTCATTTGTTGTCATGTTGAGCTATTGATTTATTTGGGTATACTCCTTTGGGGGAGTATTCAAAATAGGTATGCTAGTTTTATGTCAAAGGAGGAGAACAATGCAAAAAAAATTATCCTTTTCCATTGATGTCAAAGGGGGAGAAAGTATCATGCAAATTTTTTTATCTACTCAAGGGCAGAAAAGAAAGGAAATCATAAGAAAGTATGTTTAGAATTGTTATGTTGTCTTTGATGATTTTTTACATCTTGTGTTGCCATCTATGAAAAAGGGGGAGATTGTTGAAAGAATGAAGGTATTGTCATTCATTTCAATGAGAATTTTGTTGGTTGGTGTTGTCATTAATGTCAACTATGTGCTAAGGAGGTTGTGGCATGATGAAGATGCAGAGGATATTGAGAAAATTATTAAAAAGAGGAAAATAGGTTGTTGCAAGTTATGCATGTATAGTTGAGATATTGAGGAAGTGTAGTGAGTACATGGATCTACCCTTTTGTATAGGAGTGAATTTTTACCCCTTATGCAAATTCCCCTTTTACACATCCTCACCTTAGAAAACCGAATCCGAAGGAGAAATTCCACATAAGCCCATTGCCTTCATTCCACTTGGCATATATTTTGTGTGTCGATAGAGGAATAACTATCGAGGATGCTCGTGCGATGCACAAACATCCGCATGGTGCACTTATGTCCCTAACAAATTCTTGCATCTAGTGCCTATAGAGACGTTACACTTCCCATTGGAAGTTGATTTGTAACACCCTCTTCGATGAACCAACCTGAATATGGCCCTTTTTTAATTCATATCTACTTCAAATTCAAGCCTTCTAGATTCATTTAATCTCTCTTAGCAATATGAATCTTCTACGCATAGCTCCAAGCATTGAAATCACTCTCAAGCATCATTTCTACACTCCATAGCTGAAACATCGACACTCCATCAACTTCATAGAGCACGTGTGGAATAAAATCCATTGCAATAGAGGCTTGATTCCTCTCATTTTCTCCTCAATTATCTAGTGAACTCTTAGTGGAGGTGGTAAGCTTTCTACTCCTCTCCTCTACAATTTAGTTGATTAGCATAACACTATTTTGTAGTTTTTTTGTGCTCTTTACTTCATTTCTTTCTTTATCGTACCTTTTTCCATTATCGTTATCTTGGTTGTTCATGGAGGTGGGAACACAAAAATGGGGGTCTAATTGAGGCAGACCCCTATACAGCCACCCAACAATTTTCCTCTCTCTTGTGTGTAGCTGGAAGTATTCTTGGAGCTAGCTGGTGAATGAGAATCTTTGTGAGATCATCCTTATCATCTTCACTCTCTTATATTTACTTTATCATATTCATACATATTTTGTTTATTTCATAGTGTTGTTTTTTCCATTCAAAAGTAACTAGATAGGTTGTTTCTTTGTTATCTCATACTCAATCTGGTCTCTTTAGTCCTCTAGTCGTATGGACGCCAACACATGTGAGAGATGCTAGTGCGATGCACTATCTTCCAAGATATGCACTTTCATCCTTGAACAAAGAACTCCTCGAGACACAGTGTTGACCCAAAAAATGATTCGCATAGACCCATTTCAAGTCTCGGGTCTACAAAGTGATTGAAGGACCTTATAGTCCTCATTATTCTCATCCTTCATTTCCTAACACTCTCTTAATTTTAGGTAAGTTAGGGAAACCTTTTTCTCTTGGACCTTCATGACCTGGGGCATTGACGTGGTTGGTCCCCTCTCTTACATTTTTGGTGAACCTATTGTGAACCAATGTCTACTCACTTTTTGGTGTTTAAGCTTTTCCCTTGTACCATATGATTGTTGTACCCCTGAGTGTTGTGAAGGTTTATGAGCATCACAACCCAATCCATGATCTTTGGGTATACTATTAGGAGAAGTGTACGACACCTTCTGATGGAGAAGATGAAGGTCAATTCTAGTTTCTCTACAAGACTTTTCTCTAGTCCTGCGATTGGCCTTACTACTCAGGAGCAAGTGTCATGGGGCAGGTCATGATTTTTTGAAGAAACTAACCAGGTACCTACTCCTCTTGTATCTCCTACATCATCATCCATAGACGAACGTGAAGTTGTCCATATCCCTTATGGTTTTGTCGCTATTCTTAGCCAAGGGTTGGGTGCTTTGGAGAATCATCTGGAGAAATCCTTGAAGCTAGCTAGGGCCACTAAGGTTATCACTGAAATAAAGTATATGGTAGGAAAAGACTAAATAGGCTTAGAACTCCTATCTAGTCTCACTAGTCTAACTAAAGTGTGTGCCCCTTTGAACCACAGTAACACTATACAAGGTGGCCCCTTCAAAGAACATGAGAGAAAGTTAGGAGTTTTGATGCCTCCCATATCTATGTACATGACCAACACGGTCCCTTCAATCAATATACATACTGCTTTCACAAGTTCTGAAACTATCAAAGTAAACAAAACCCCTCTGGGTTTTCACTTCACACTCCTATCACCTCCAACAATGGAGGATTTGGCAGGATGATCGGTGGAGGCTTTGGTGGTGGTGGTAGCTTTGGTGTAGAAATGGTTTCGGTGGAGGTCATGGTGGTAGCTTTGGAAGTGGAGGTAGTTCTGATGGAGGTCAAACTAGTGGTGATGGCACTGGTGGTGGCTCTAGTGGTCATTATGGTGGTGGTTCTAGGGCTATCTCTAGTGGTAGTTCCACTGGTCCTATATCTTCTAACAAGCTAATTCTTAACACTCTTCTTCAGAATATGGGGAAGATGAAAAACTAGCTAGTGAATCTCTCCCAACCTTCTACCCAGCCTATCTTCTATCCCTTCTTCCAACATAGCCCATGTAGACACCGAAAATTGGTCTAGGCCTACGAACACCACATTCGACATAATTTTCTATAGTCTGTGGTCTTGATTAAATAATGTTGATTATTTAATTAACCTTTCTAACACGTATTTCCTCTATTAATTAAATACCCCTTTTTAATTAATTCATTAATAATCTTTATTCAACTTGACTAATTAAATAAATTATATTTATTTAATTATGTCGCTAACTAATTAATTCTTCCTTCTTAATTAAATAATTTATTATTTAATTACCCCTTTATCATACTTTTCCTTCTTAATTAAATATCTTTATTTAATTATTCATTTGACCCCCTTTATCTATAATTAAATATTTATTATTTAATTATTCAATTTATCCTTTTCAACAGTCAAATTAAATAAATTATCTTTATTTATTTAATAAAGTCTTTCATTTTCAAATTTTGAATTAAATTAGCATTTAATTCATTTATTAATTATTTATGTCACATTCTTCTATCATTCATTTGACTAATCATTCACTCACCTTCTGACTCGAGATCTATTTTTAGTTCTCTTGTTATCTCCGAATTCAACACCTGTTTATCTCTACGAGAAGACTCTCAATCACAACTAGTCGATTAACTAGTTCTAACTCCTGTTTGCATTCGAATGCATTATTCTTTGAGTTCTTACTTTGTCTTTGACATACAAAGTCTATTTCTTCTATTTTTGAAGATTAAGATCTTGAACTCGTGTTCTAGCTCACATTCTAACTTAGTCTTTATCTTGCAATCTTTCCTAACTCATGTTCTAACTCACATTCTATCTGAGACCTCACTCACATCGCATGGAATTCATCAATCTGATCCGTTAATCTCTCTTTCAATCTAAGCCGATTGTTCGAAAACCCAAAATCTATAAAATGGCATGTCATTATCATTATTCCTCCCGAAATCATACAATTTTGAGAAGAAACTTATCTTCGATATTTTGCTTAGACATTCGACGAAGTTATGCTTGCATTCAAACATAGAAATCTAAGGGCAATAATACTGAAAAGGAAAAATGGAGAAGACCAATCAAGATAATTCAAAGGAGTGAACACATATTCGGTGAGAGCTTTCCATTAATTTTTTTAGTTACTATTTACTTATTCATTCTTTGTTGTTTGATTTTAGATTAATATTATTTAGATTAGGATTGACATCATTTATTCTAGTTGTAGATTATCTCTCTTATTTGCAAATCTTTAATCTGTGTTACATTTGGTGAACTCGACATGAACACGCTTCAAAATTTGCACATCTTTTCATCTTTCTATTTTTCCCCTTTTTTTTTTCTTTTTGTAGGTTTTCGTACGACGCACTGCATTTGTTCAAAAAAAATGATGCATCTATATCCATGAACCGCATCTGCTAAAAACTGCTACACATCTGTCAATCCACACCGCATCCGTGAAACTCTGAGTCGCATCCGCCTATCAACAGTTCCCGAACCGCATCCACCTATCAACATCAAACCGCATCTGTGTCTCCAAAACTCGCATCTGGCTGGTAAATCTTTTCCACTTTTTTATTGATTTCCATACATCCACGTTTTCTTTTATCAATTTTGTGTGATTTTCATTTTTTGCTAATGTTTGTTTCAGTTGTGTTAAGAGGGAATAACGTAGTTTTCGTAGGATGAAGCATAGAAGACAATTAAAAACCAAAGACAATATTTTCTGCAAGACGAAAACCAAAGACAAGAACAATGAACTTTTGATCAATTTGCATGCAAGACCTAATGCCTTTGTATTTATTTATTTAGCAAGCTTTTTTGTTTGGTAGATAGATAATTGTCGTGTGGATTAAAAAGAACTTTTTGTTTGGTAGATAGATAACTGTCATTTGGAATAAAAAGAATCACTGTCTACTTTGTCTGGTGCTTTGCACATATTTGTCACCCTTACAATTTAGTATATTGGAGTATCCTCTCCCCTTGCACAATCATGTGATCCTGGGTGTAAGAGAAATGGTTACTGACTCTAGAACTTGGGTCTGTCTTGGTGGGAAAAAGTACTCACCCCAAGATGACTTAGACCGGTAACATGCTAAAGCCAAGCGACTTCCACCCAGTATAAAAAATAGATTTCTGGAGAAAGCCCAAAAATTATGCTCACTATTTCAATGAGATGGATAGAAATGGACTCTCACTGATGTTGGATAGTGCCCCACGATTGGAATGCCCTTATTAGAAACCTTGTTGTAGATTTACCAAAATCCTACCTACTTATTGGCATAGTAGGGTCGGCCCTGTGAAGCCGTCTTACATTTTCATGGTTTATGTGTGGAAATGAGATGTATGCCATGGGAGTTTCATGGGTACAGTAGCTTGGCTGCCCCATATAAGTGAGCGCCATGGAGGGGAGCCAGTGGGGTCAAGCTACTAGTTATTCGCCATAAATATGCATAGCTGGAGAAATCCAAGTAAGAACTCAACAAGTATTGTCCAAAAAGCCTAGGTTATAAATGTTTTTTGAGTCTTAACAGTTCTATCATCACAAAATGAAAATACATTGATTGTTGTGTTTGTTTTCTGTTGTATTCACCAAAATATTGATCAATAAACGAAGTTAGTCAAAATAACTTTTGGGAAAATTTCAACTATCAAAAAGTGAGTCACAACTGTCATTTTTAACACTGCATCTGTCTTAGCAAGTCGCATTTGTTAGGGGAAAATCCGCATGTGTCTATCAAAAACATTCATCATTCACAATCTGGATATTATGAGCTGCAACTATCATATTTTGAGTCGCATGTGTGCATGCAAACCGCATCTGTCAATTTTCAAGCCGCATCTGTCTGTCTAAAAATTTAGGTTTATAGGGTCCATATTTAGAACCGCATGCATATTTCTAAACCACATTTATCATAGGAAAAACCGCAACTGTCAGAAACACCGCATGCACAATTGTAAACCGCATCTGTCAAAATTTGAACCACAACTATTAGGTGAACCATATTTGACTGCCAACACAAAACTTTGAAAAACTGCAAAGTGAGTCTGAAACATCATTGTCACTATTTGCTTCTAGTTCTTAAGATCAACCTTGGATAGAAACTGTTAAATTTTGCTCAAAAACCTTGCATCATTAGGTGTCATATACGTCTTAGTCACAGTAAACGTCTCAGTCATCATCATCCTATGTTGCATGCATATAGATACTTCCTAGGAGATTGCATGTCATAGAATAGATAAATTTCCTCATCATTCAAAACATTCATGTTCCAGTTTGTCACAATCATTGAAGCGTCACTTTAGTCCCATTTAGTGGATCTTTTCAGCTCAATAGTCTAGTTTTGAAAATTTACCTTGTCAACTGTCCTTGTCATACAATCAGGTTCCTTGGTCAAATACAAATCATTGCATGCATTTCTTCCATAGGTGGTAGGTTATACCTGTCTCAGACTCCTTTAATATCATAGTCTACTCGATATTTTGCATATTATCAGTCCTATCCTACGTCATCTTAGTATACGTCTTTTTAGAAATCATTTTAGCAAAATCATTTATTGTCAAGAAAATCCAAAAACATAGAAATAGGACATATCAGTTTTTAGACGTAGTTTGCATTACCCCTTTTTGAGAAACTTTTTCATGGTCGAAACAAGGTCTAAAAAGAAACATAAAGCAATGTCAGACCCCAATGAATTTATCAATCCATTTGGAAATCAACCATCAGGAAGTGAAAGACCCCACAAACCTTTGCTTGAAAAACACGTCACTAGAGACACACATGGACAAATCTATATAGAAGACATAGACATTGTTGTGCAAGATCCTGAGTTTGCATCCTTTATGGATGAGTGTTTGGAAAATGATCCCCAACACTATCTAGCAAAGTTTCTAGTAGAAGGTGCCACACTACCACCAGGATTTGATATTCATACTTCGAAAACACAGTCTACTCAACCAATGCAAACTGCGACGTCTAGTGTTTCTATTCCCCAAATTACCGCAGCAATTCCAACTGGCATACCAACTCAAACATCGTCAATTGTAAACACAACCCCTTTCAACATTACATGAGGTTTACAATTTACTGCGGGGGTAACTTCCTCCAACCCCTTTGGCACCAACACGACTGGTAAGAGATCCAATGTTGGCAAGAATATTCCTATACCAAATCAGAACATTCAGACAGGAAACATTCCAATACCAAATCAGACCATTTAGACAGGAAACATTCCTATACCAAATCAGACCATTCAGGCAGGCAATATTCCTATACCAAATCAAAACATTCTAATGGGATACATTCCCTCACCAAATCACAACCTATCACAGAACATGGCATATAAGAACACCTACATTGATCCAAACAATGCAAACACCATGTCCTTGATGCAAGTAGATGTCCTTCAAAACCAAATGCAAACTCTTCAACAATAGATGGACAACATGTCTATGTCAAGAAAATGAACTATCTCGGTGCAAGACCTATGTCCATGTCCATTTGACAAAGCGCTTTTTATGACACCTTTCCCCCATGGATACATTATACCGATTTTGCCTAAGTATAATGGGAGAAATAATCCTTTGGAACACATTAGAGAATTCTCAATAGCATGTATGGACATATCGTATGACCCCACATACTTGATGAGACTATTTCCACGAACCCTTATCAGGATAGGACTGGAATGGTTTTCTAAATTACCATATGGCATACGATCCTAGGGTGAATTAGCTGAGAATTTTTTTGAACATTTTTTCTTTAACATAGACAATGAAGTAAAAATAGCAACCTTGTGCCACACAACACAAGAAGATGGTGAAACTTTCACCACTTTCTTCCAGAGATGGAGAAGTCTAGCTAGCAGATGTCCAGTTGAAATACCGAAAAAACAAAAGGTCACGATATTCCTAGAAAACATCAATCCAAAACTGCGAAGTGACTTAAGGGTATGCTATTGTACTTCATTCCTAGACTTGGTATAAAAGGGCATCATCCTTGAGAAAGGCCTTATAGACAAAGGAGAAATTAAGGTACCAGGTAGAAATCCGGCTGTCCAACATCAGAACATGCCAAATGATAGAAACAAATTCTGGTCTAGAAATAAAAATGTTACAAATGATGGCATTGTTGATGCTAAAAATATACATACGGGACAAGTTATCACACTTAGAGGTTACAAATCCAATCAAGACATGATGAATAGTCCAAATCAAACAGCCAATTATGTCCAAAATTCACAACAACAAAGACCACAAAGGAGATTTCCTACACGTGAATTTACACCTTTAGGGCAACCAATCGAGACGATTTTCAAAGAGTTGATTAAACACAATTTCATCAAACCTTTGGAACCAAGAGTGTATGATCCTGGACAGTTCAAACCTTCATGGTGGGATGATAACTCTTTTTATGAATATCATCAAACAAAAGGACACAACCTACAACAATGTCGCCAACTGAAGAATATTATACAAGACTTTGTTGAAAACAGAACCATAGAGGTCGATGGGCAGAAAAATACCAAGAACAATGATCATAAGGTCTTCACGGACCCATTACATGACCACACAAAAGGAAAATCCTCCTGTTCGGGACCCAAGAATAATCCATCAGCCAATTATACCAATACCAAGTATGACTATGGTAAAGGAATGATTATAAATCACCTCTGAGCCTCAATTGAGAATGTCAATACTATCATCATTAAGAAGCATCCAAAATGTAATGTAAACACACACAGAACTAAGATTACTATTCAGGTCCTTCTTCTGAGCCACCTACACAAACTTCCAAGTTTAAGTAAAACCTTCTTGATCAATTGAGTAAAACCCTCGCACAAATATCTATCTTGGAATTGTTGACTTTATCACCTGAGCATCGATCCATTCTTGACAAAGCTTTATAGAACACGACTGTTCCTACAAACTTAGATTTCAATCGTTTCGAAGAAATGGTGGGATATTTGACCAACTCTCATCATGCCACATTTTCCCAACAAGATTACTCAATTGAAAAGTCTGATCATAATGACCCCTTACATCTTGAAGTCTTATTCCATCAAACCAAAGTTTGACAAGTCTTTGTAGATGAAGGAATAGGTTTGAACCTGTGTATCCTAAAATTGGTTAAGGCATGAGGATTCTCGGAAGACTGCATAGACACGTCTAAGAGTATAGTCATCAAGGCTTATGTTGATGAGGAAAGATCATCCAAAGGAGTTGTCACACTCCCTATCAGAATTGGCCCAACAATCATGAACACCAACTTCCAAGTCTTGGATCTTACCCTTCTATACAACTTGTTGTTAGGTAGACCTTGGATACACACAATGAAAGTTGTACCTTCAACATATCATCAATGTCTTAAGTTCCCGTATAATGGCACAGAGATCACGATTGATGGTGATCCAGATCCTTTTTAGTATTGTACAAGCCTAAGGGAAATTCCACAATGACAAGTACTAGCTAACCAAGAAGCTTCATCATCCACTTTATCCCTATACGTTGACCTGTCACATCCTACTAAGTCCATTTCATTCAAACCACCATCATCCACTCCTAAGGTTGACATCCAAGACAAGGGTTGTGGAGAATATCATATAAAGGAATCATACTGTGTTAGTCAATTGATTCCACCTAAGGCATATGGCTTACCCATGGCAGATAGAAGATAGTCAGTAGTCAGATTTCATGTTCCCCCTACAATGACATTGACCAAATGGGGACAGTTAAGTGAAGAAAATGTGGATCAAGGTGATATTAACTCCTGGTTGTATCAAGAAGACAATGCATACCCCTCCTCATCTATTCAAATAGCTAAGGACCAATATGGAAAAGGCTTTAAGATAATGCAAAATGAAGGCTATGACGGGCACAATGGGTTAGGACTACATCAAAATGGAAGGACATAACTGATCATTGTCTCACCACGATTGAAATACCTAGGGCTAGGGTTTAAACCACTTAGAATTGGGTTTCCTAGTAATTCATCACCATTTCAAGAGGAAGTGAGTGCTTGTGCAGACATCGAGATATCTCATGAACCACTTCCCCTAGTTTATGACAAACCTCCAGTTTATGGTGAATCCCCTGACTCAAGCGATTGTGAATGGGATTCCCTTTCCTCTACCAGTACCATGAAAATAGATGCTCTATTTGGAGAATTGGACCTAAAGATAAAACCTGTACCAAAACCATCTAGTCCCCATCATAGGAAGCACTTGTCCAAAGAAGAATGGCAAAAGAACTATTATTGGGAAACCCTTGATCATGCATCTTGGGCACCTAACAAACCATCTTCTAATGATTCAGCCCTTACAATAGTCCCACATCAAAGTTTACCTACCCATAGGAAGAAGAACAAGAAGGAGTTAGTCCAAAAATTTTGTGACCATGTCAACCATTCTATACTCACCTTGTCGGCTTCCACCTTAGCTAACTCCGATGATGACATGCCCCTTATATATCCTGAACTTATCGACTAGGATCAACAAGGTACACCTATCATAGATACATTCGAGAACAACGAACCAATTGTTGAGTTCATGGGACTTAGAGAAGGCATACCAAGAGGGGATCATAAAGTAGGTTTTACAATAGACTTGGATGACAAAGCATATTTTGGGGAGTCTATTTACACCTCTAGTCGCAAAAATGAGAATAAAAAGAAAAAATACAATGTAAGAAAAATGATGAGTCCCTAGGTGAAAACTGAAAGGCACCTTTGGATAAAGAAAAAGTCAAAATAAAGGACGTATCCGAGGGTGAAAACTTGTCAGAGGAACCCAAGGATAGAGGTTTAAATAATCTCCCCCTTGAACAAGAAAATTCACTGATGCTAGTAGAAGAGACTGTTGAATTCAACATAGGTATAGAAGAGAATCCTCAGAAGGTATATTTTGTAGCTTCCTTAACAGAGACAGAAAAACCTAAGTTTAAGGACTTCTTCACAAAGAGACAAATAAACTTTGCATGGTCATATGCTAACATGCCTGGGCTGGATCTAGACCTAATATTGCACCATTTACCACTACAGCCAGGTATAAAGCCAGTCAAACAAAAGTTAAGGAAAATGCATCCGCAAATTGCTCTATTGGTCAAGGCAGAACTTAAGAAACTCTTGGATGTAGGATTCATAAGGACGATAGACTATGCAAACTACATATCAAATCTTGTACTAGTGACTAAACCAACTGGGGGCATTCACATTTGCACAGACTTTAGAGACATTAATAAGGCATGTCCTAAGGATGACTTCCCTTTTCCGAACATCGACATGATAGTAGATCTTACAGTAGGATACAAGATGCTATCCCTCATGGATGGTTTCTCTAGATATAACCAAATTAAAATAGCAGCTGAAGACCAACATAAGACAACTGTCATGTGTCCATGGGGCACATACTATTGGAATGTTATGCCTTTTGGCCTTAAGAACGCAGGAGCTACCTATCAACGAAAAATGACTACGATTTTCCATGACTTTGTAGAAACTCTCATGGAAGATTATGTAGATGAAATTATAGCTAAATCAGAAACAAGGGAAGATCATTTGAAGGTTTTAGACAAGATATTCCAGAGGCTAGAGAATTACAACGTCAAGCTAAATCCGAAGAAGTGTGTCTTTGGAGTAAAATCAGGGAAACTTCTAGGGTATATCATCTCTAGAAGAGGCATTGAAGTAGATCCAGAGAAGGTAAGAGCTATCATAGAAATGCCTCCTCTAGTCAACATTGGTCAACTCAAAACCCTACAGGAAGATTACAGTCCATCAAGCACTTCATAGTACAACTGGCAAATAAAACACACCCATTTCAACATCTACTCAAGAAAGGAGTACCTTTTGTGTGGACACCTAAATTTCAAGAAGCCTTCCAAAAAATCAAGGACTATTTTCTCACTCCACCAATATTAATGCCACCTACAGAGGGAAAACCGTTGATACTATACATTTCAGCAACTCAGTCGGCATTAGGGTCTCTTCTCGCACAAAATGATGATCAAGGTCATGACAGAGCAGTCTATTACATCATCCATACCTTAGTGGGATATGAATTGAATTAGAACAACATAGAACGTGCCTGTCTTGTGGTAGTCTTTTCTACCCAAAAACTTTGGCATTATATGCTCACTCGCCAAACAATGTTGGTTGCAAAGATTGATCCACTCAAATACCTCCTAAGTAAGGCAACATTAACAAGCTGATTGGCTAAATGGGCTATGATACTTAGCGAGTATGACATCCAATATGTAGAGAGGAAGGCTATAAAAGGGTAAGTGATTGCAGATCAGTTAGCCGATGCACTTATGAAGGCAGACCATCCTTTAGTGGTAGATTTTCTTGATGAATTTCTCTTCAACATTGACATTAAAACTGATTGGAAATTATACTTTGATGGGTCACATACAAATCATGGTTTAGGAGCAGGTATCCTATTTGTTACACTTCAAGGAAATACCATTCCTAAATCATTCAAGATTGCTTTCCCTTATACCAACAACATAGCAGAGTATGAAGCCTTACTGATAGGATTAAAAATGGCAGCTCAATGGAAGATTAAGAGTCTACATGTTTTTGGCGATTCTCAACTAGTAATCTGGCAAGTAAATAATTATGAGACTAAGGATGAGAAGCTTGCCCCTTATAAGCATATGGTTGATAGTTTCAAGCAATACTTCAATGAAATTACTTTTCAACAAATACCACGTATCCAGAATTGAGCTGTAGATGCTATGGCAACTATGGGTTCCTTGTTGGATATTCCGAGTAACGTGCCTAAGTTTGAGTTTTTGGTTGAACAACTGTTGGTCCCCACCTATGATCTCCCTGATATTGTGATGGTGTGTACCATTGTTGGTCCTATGTCTCCTTGGTATAAAGACATATTCGACTATCTAACTGACTAAACCTTACCTCTAGACCTGTCAAATAACCAATGTCGAACTTTCATCTGTAATTCAGCTAAGTACACCATCATTGGAGAAACCTTGTATAGACGTACCTTAGATAACACCCTAATGAGATGTCTCAATGCTAAGGAAACACAAACAACTTTATGAGCGGTGCACAAGGGTATATGCGGATCTCATTCGAGTGGTCCTACTTTATCCCATAAGATTATGAGACTGGGTTATTATTGGCCTACAATGGAGAAAGACTCATATATCTTTGTAAAGAAATGTAGGCAGTGTTAGATACATGGAGATTTGATAAGAGCACCAGCATAGGAGCTTCATCCGATTACATCACCATGGCCCTTTTCCCAATGGGGACTTGACCTCATAGGTAAGATACACCCTCCATCATCCAACAACCATAAATTCATCATAACCGCCATTGAATACTTCACCAAATGGATTGAAGCTATTCCCATGACCTACATCACCGACACACAAATATCTAAGTTTATCCTAAACTATATCATTTGTTGGTATGGTGTACCCCAATCCATAATCACAAACAATGGTCGCCCATTCAAGAACCAAGAAGTACACCATTTATGTGAAGATTTCCATATCAAACATAATTTCTCCACCCCATATTACCCACAAGGTAATGGCCAAGATGAGGCATCTAGTAAAACCATTGTTAGAATCCTGAAGAAGACTGTCAATGATGCTGGTCATGACTGGCACCTACAGTTGAATCTTGGCTTATGGGCTTACCACACAAGCATCTTTACTCCCACTAGCACCACTTTGTATTCCCTCATATTTGGGTCCGAAGCTATCTTACCTATTGAGGTTGAAATACCTTCCCTGAGGGTATCCTTAAAGGGTCACATTGATGATGAAGAATACCATGTATCTAGGTTACAGGAGCTAGAATTACTAGATGAATGAAGACAGAAAGCACTAGATCATTTGCAAGCATATCAGAATCCTCTTCATCATAGCTACAATAGGAAAGTTCTCAATAGACACTTTGACATTGGTGACCTAGTTTTAATGGAGAATCCTAAGAATCAAGCCGAACGAGAAAAACCAGGTAAGTTTGAACCTAACTGGTTAAGGCCTTATATAGTAATAGAAACTTTTGGATCAGGACCATACCAACTCTCTACTCCTGAAGGAGAGCCACTTTTGTCACCTATCAACAGCCTACATCTAAAGAAGTTTTATGCTTAGCTTCTGAGAATTCGTGTCTTAATCTAGAAAATACAAAAAAAATGGGAAAAACAAAAAAAATGGTTACCTTGATGAAAACCTGGCAAACAGGTGTCTTTGTAACACCAATTTTTTTTGAGAAAATAAAAAAAGTAAAGAGAAATAATCCATCCAATAATGAAAACTGCTTCGGTGGCGCTATGGATAAGTACCATGGTGAAAATCTAGGAAACATGTTCCATGTGTATTCAAGCTCGCTCTTTCGTCTACCATCATTCTAATCAGACCTTTTCACCATCACTCATAATAAATGGTGGTCTTATCCATTAATTGGAATGATTGACATCTAACATCCATTCTCTCACATTCCCCACTCCATCTTGCAAGTCTTATTCCCGACTGGGGGAAAATCCTTGTTATGTGCCCTGAAACCTTGTACATAACTTCATACCATTGAAAATAGTCTGAAAAATCCAAAAACATTAGAAAACTTCAAAAATCCAAAAAAATCAAAACATGTCAGAAAATACCAAAAATAGAGTCAACTCAGTCATAGTCAAACTACGTTGCCTCTATGACTGGGATGTAGGCAAGGCCATCAATCGATGTGCCCCTGAGGCATTAGGTCTATCAATATAGGTTTGTCATGTATCACACATATTTAAATCATGACTCTTTGTACATTCAAAGTCATTGGTCATGTCGAACTATGAGGTCTCTGCGTGTACAACGTAGGCAAGGCTAATCAATTGATGAGCTCCCAAGACCACACTAGGTCAGTCCAATAGGGTTCATTCACAATCACTATCACACAAGTTGCATATCATAATTTAGGGTATCATCTCATATCATACACTATCTACACACACACTTTTAATCAGTCAAGGAATCAAAACAAGTCATGCATCAACAAGGAAAAACATCTCAAATAGTCATCAAGTCAATATCAAACACATTGTCAAAGTGATCAACCTATGTCTTAGCAAGATATGTCTTTCTTGTCAACCAATTGTCATATCATCATGTAGCTTGTCACATCAATGTCATCAGGCTCCAACATCTTATACAACACGTTTCTTTCTAAAACCAGGCTTTGTCATGCCTTATACAGAAGTCACCAACTTGAAACCAGACTCAACGTCTTATGCAATATGTGTCATCTCTCACATTATGCTATGTCAAACATCAAACATAAAACAATCCCACAAGATCAAGTTTTGGAAAATACTTTTATTTGGCTTTATGACTTTATATCTTACTTTTTCTTAACTTTCTATCGATTTGTGAATTAGTCTAGTTACTAGCTTTCTCAAGGATGTCCCTTGAAGGATTTAGAGAAGCAAGGATGTCTCAAGACTCTTTTGCTTTGGCTGTTGTTTGTCAACTATCTTTTTAACATTGGTTTTTGAGTCATGTTACTAGTTTCCTCAAGGATTTAGAGGAGCAAGGATGTCTCATGACCCGTCTTTTATTTTTCTGCTCTTTGTGGTTTGTCTCGACAAAATGACTGGGGAAATATTGTCCTTAGTATGAGTTAAGACACTCCTTGTCTATAACTGTCTGTTCTTCGCAGATGGATGAATTTGTACACTATGGCCTATCTCATATCATAGTGTGTACTATCCATTTGTGTTATGTACCGCCCAATGATGATAAACAAGCAAGCATGGCATAGTTGGCAATATATCAAAGATTATATGTTTTTATCAATCAATCAACCTTTGTTATTTCTTACTAACATTCTGAATTCATTCATACTAACATTTCTCTTCTTCGACATAATGATAAATTCCTGTGACACATCATAAAAATATTAGATCATTTGCATATGCATACATTCTATAAGCATTTCACATAGTTGCATTGTATTTCAAACATATAGATAGTAACATTAATATCTTCATTGCATACATTCAAAATCATGACATAATAGGCATTTCATTATCATAGCATAAATAATGTAAACATTGCATGTACATATCACCATCACATATAAATAAGCATCATATAGAACATTGCATTCATTATCATAAGTAAATTAAGACATCCATAACATCATAAAATGCATAACTCATAACATGTAGAAACATTCATTCATAACACATATACATACATCATCTAGGAAATATAATCATGTAGAAATAATGCATCATCCATAACATAGAACTGCATATCATATAGAAGCTACCAAACTCATATATATATATATTGCTCAAAATAGTGTGTCACAGTACAATGTCAGAATGTATCCATAAATAAAACACGAGCTCGCAGGCTCTCTAATCAATATAACTATCATCGTGTCCCACTGCCTCTGTTGTCACATGGTGAAGGTGGTGGGAAAAGCCTTGAAGGTGCTCTCTGTGATTTGGAAGGCCTCTCATATGGACCTGCCCTTAGTGGTCCTACCACACCCTCTATACTCTATGTCCTGGTGTGACTCCTGCTCTGTGATCTTTGACTGTGCACCTTTGAAAACCTAGGAGCTTGTCTCTCTGCTGGCACCACTGCCTCATATAAATCCCTGTAATAGGTAGCTCTCTCAGCTGATCGGACTAACTCTTGTAGCATGCCATCAAATGAGGACCCATTGCAAAGGCATCTAACCTCTATGAATCGTTGCACTATCTCTTGCCTCTGAGCTATGGCTTGATACCTTTCCATGAGTGCACTATCCCTCTTTGTACGAGCACTGTCTCTCTGTGTGTGTGCACTGTCTCTCTCTGCATAGGCACTATCTCTCTCTATCCTCATAGCATCAAAATCTACTGTCATGAGTCTGAGTCTCTCCTCCAAAGCCTCCCTATCACCATCTCTAGGAGCATCATCCTCTCGTCTCCCCTCCACAATCTAATCCCTGAGCTCTCTCTCCTTCTCCTCCATCGGTGCCTAATCCTCAACATCATCCTCCCCATATCCTGCCAAAATACCCAGAGGGTCTATAGCCATATCCATGTCCACATCCTTTGCAACATCATCTACTCCAATCTCTACCTCTGCACGCTCCTCTAGAACTACATCCTCTGCAACATGCTCATCCCCAGCCTATACATCACCTCCACCTCTGATGTCCAACATCGGTACATCCTCTGCCATTGCCTCATGAATAAGTGAAATTCCACCTACCCGACCCCCTCTCTATCCTCTATGTCCTCGCCTACCAGCTCTTCCATCATCACCTCTCCCTCCAACTCTACCAACTATGGCACCTCTGCCTCTCCGCCATCCTCTCGGTTCTATGCCTCATCTCTTAATGGGTGTCGGCCGATCTGGATCTGTGTAAGGAATAGGCCAATGCTCTACCCACCATGCCTCATACACAGTTGTAGTCCCTAGGTCTACTGCTCCATCTCTCCATCCCCATTGTACTAGCTATAAAGCATGTATCTCTACCTCTATGGTAGCAACAGGAATCATGGGCCCCCAATATGGAACCTCTCTAGAAGAACGAGCAAACTCTGCTCTACTTTGAGGCTCATCCTGAACCTCGTTGAACTGTCTTAGAACTCTGTCTGGCAAGTGTCTCTCAATGATATGCACACTCAAAACAATCCTCCCAATAAGGTATTGTTTCTTTCTATAGAACACCAAATATATATCCTCATTCGACCACTCCTCATAATCCATGTACAGTCTCCACGTGAACTGATCCAGAATGTCCAGTGCATGTCTCCAAAATCCAATGTCTCCCACATGTCTGAGTGATGTGTCATGTATACCAGAACACATATGGGAATCTCTCCCATCACTCTATAGTAACCAGAGGATGAAAAATAGCTATCCTCTCACAAGCTCACACCATCAGCAAAGTGGTCCCACAACTCAATGACTATGCATCTCTATATGCAATATCGTGTAAGTGAAAATATAGCATCCCTAGTAGACATGGACCCCAAGCATAACTAGTCTCTCTCTCCAGCATACCAACCAACATCGCACCCCAACCATCTGGAAAACCATGAGCCCATCTATTTGGAAGAACTATCCCCCCTATCAGAGTACACAATATGTAGTCAATCCTATCGTATCTATCCGCTAACACTGGCCATCTGATCTCATAATGTTTGATGCCAAGCCTATTGATATCATCCACCCCATAAAATCTCGCTAACTTGGTCAATCCGCGCTGGGTATCATACATAACCCGCTCTCCTCTAATTGGAAGTCTCAATATCTTGTACACATCCTCGAATATGGCAGTCGCCTCCCCAGTCAACAAATGAAATGACGATGTCTCAGAGTGCCATCGCTTGCACAATGTTGTAAGCATCCCCCTGTTCGCCTGAATAGTGGGCATCGACAAACAGTGATGTAGACCAAGTCTCCATAGAAGTCATATCTCTACACTAGTCAAACAATCTCTCAGATCGAATGTGTCAGGACATGTCTCCCACATATATATAGGATCCAATACAACCTGCATTTAAACCATGATGTCAATAATTTTCAACTTTTTCTTAGAAAAAAATTTTGGAAAATTTTACCAGCCAAATGCGGATCACTTTCACAGATGCGGTGCATTTTTACAAATGTGTTGCATAACACCTCATTTGCGGTGCATATTACATATGTGTTGCATATGTCACACACCCATTTCTACCTACTGCAAATATGGTGAAATAAACCAAATACAGTGCAAAATACCATATGCAGTGCATTTTTCTATAGCCTACCTATCTGCTACATATGCGTTTCACTAATGCATATGGGGTTCATTACCCCACATGTATCTAATCCTAATGCAGATGCGTTGCATAACTACATATGTGGTGCATTATGAATCAAATGTGTTTAATCCCTAAAATGCCTAACCTAGCCTAGACATGTTTTCACACATGCGTCGTTTCACAGTCAAATACGACGAATACAACAGCATATGTGTCATTTACGAAGGACCCCATTTGCTAATTGTCTTTTCAAATGCCTAGAAATATGTGCAAAAATAAATTTCAAAGGTTTTTTTTTGGGTACATACCGGTGGTCCTACATTGGCTGGCCACTTGAAGGTCTAGATCCGATATCCTCGATGCACATTATAGGGAATGGGTGCCATTTTCGTCCACTGGTCAGAGCAAATTCTTAGTTTTCTTAATTCCTCCAAGTGCAAATAAATTAGGTTTCAACCTAATTCCTAATTATAGCTAGGGTTTGGGTGGCATTTCTTCTGCCCTAGTCTATTGGCCGCTTAACCTTTCAACTTCAAATGACCCGTACTCATCTGTATCATCTCCAAATTTCATTATGTCAACTCCATAGCATTTCTGACTATGAAATTGACTTATTGGGAACATTTCCTGATTTTTTTGGAATTTTTCAAAAATTGTCAATTTTCCTCAGGGGGCATACCTTAACCTGTTTCATGCTGGGGCACGATCGGGGCATATTTTCTTTGACACAACACTGTACCAACATTGTATCAAAGAGGGGAAAACTATAGACACCGAAAATTGGTCTAGGCCTACGAACACCACATTCGACATAATTTTCTATAGTCTGTGGTCTTGATTAAATAATGTTGATTATTTAATTAACCTTTCTAACACATATTTTCTCTATTAATTAAATACCCCTTTTTAATTAATTCATTAATAATCTTTATTCAGCTTGATTAATTAAATAAATCATATTTATTTAATTATGTCGCTAACTAATTAATTCTTCCTTCTTAATTAAATATCTTTATTTAATTATTCATTTGACCCCCTTTATCTATAGTTAAATATTTATTATTTAATTATTCAATTTATCCTTTTCAACAATCAAATTAAATAAATTATCTTTATTTATTTAATTAAAGTCTTTCATTTTCGAATGTTGAATTAAATTAGCATTTAATTCATTTATTAATTATTTATGTCACATTATTCTATCATTTAGTTGACTAATCATTCACTCACCTTCTGACTCGAGCTATTTTTACTTATCTAGTTATGTCTGGATTCAACACCTGTTTATCTCTGCGAGAAGACTCTCTGTCACAACTAGTCGATTAACCAGTTCTAACTCTTGTTTGCATTTGAATGCATTATTCTTCGAGTTCTAACTTTATCTTTGACATACAAAGTCTATTTCTTCTATTTTTGAAGATTAAGATCTTGAACTCGTGTTCTAACTCACGTTCTAACTTAGTCTTTATCTTGCAGTCTTTCCTAACTCATGTTCTAACTCACATCACATGGCATTCATGAATCTCATCTATTGATCTCTCTTTCAATCTGAACCAATCGTTCGAAAACCCAAAATCTATAAAATGGCCTATCATTATCATTATTCCTCCTCCCGAAATCATACAATTTTGAGAAGAAACTTATCTTTGATATTTTTCTTAGACATTCGATGAAGTTATGCTTGCATTCAAACACATAAATCTGAGGGAAAGAATACTGAAAAGGCAAAATGGAGAAGAGAAATACAGATAATTTGAAGGAGTGAACGCATATTCGGTGAGAGCTTTCCATTAATTTGTTTAGATATTATGTTTACTTATTCATTCTTTGTTGTTTGATTTTAGATTAATATTATTTAGATTAGGATTGACATCGTTTATTCTAGTTGTAGATTATCTCTCTTATTCGCAGATCTTTAATCTATGTTACAGCCCATTTTCAATAGCAATCCTAAAGAATCCTTTCTCGCAAGGCATGAAGATTCCTAAGTTCAAGAAATACGGTGGAAAAGGGGACCCACAAATGCATATGTTTCCCTTTAATGCCTTATATGCAGACTTCTTCTGTCATGATGTGTTGATGGAAAAACTATTCCCTAGATCTCTCAAGGATACAACACTCGAGTGGTATTGTTCCTTGCTTGATAATTCCATCTTCACATTTGATCAACTTGTGAACGCATTTCTATGATAGTTCCAAGCCAACATCGGACCTAAGATGACCTTCTCTAATATTTTCCAGTGTAAGCAAGGAGATAATGAGAAGATTACCAATTTTATAGTACGTTATCAAGTGCTCTTTTCATATATCTCATACCCACTACCTGATTCCGATGTACAGAAGGTATTCATAGGGAACTTACATAGGCCTTGGCAAGAGAATTTTTCCCTTATGAAATACCCTTTTTTCATGCATTTGTGTGCAGCCCTACGGGAATATCAATAGACGGTGGTCTAGTTCAGGGGACTTTCCTTGTGCTCCTATCCTAAAGGGAAGTCCATTATGTCAATCTCTAGAAAAGGAAAAGCTATTGTGAATGTAGTAGTCATTATAGATGACAACAGTCTCAGACATAATCAAAAGTTCAAAAAGTTATCAAAATCGTATTCCTCCATATTACAAAAGTGTTTGAAGGACAAGATCGTAACCTTACCAAACCCTAAACCCGTTAAGGAACCTTACCCTAGTTGGTATGATGTGAATACCTATTTTCAATACCATCGAGTTAACGGACATGATACTAAATGTTGTATCCACCTACATCATGAGATACAAGATTGCATCGAGGACAATACTATTCATCTCGATGGAAGGAAACAAAATACAAACAAATTGATGGTGAAAGCTAATAGTGAATTGTAGATATGCACATGCCCATTCTCATCATATTCTGCTAACATGATTATTGATTCCTCCGATTTTGTTACTCAACTTGAAGCATATATTAGCATGGTTGTTGTTACACCTTCTCCTCATCCTATGACCGGTTTGTCAAATGTAACATTTACTTCATGGGATTTTCAGTGAACAACAAATGTTCTCCTCTTTATATTCCTGCTCTCCTCAATGGAAACTTTGTGATAGGAGTCTTGGTCAACCCCATGAGTATAGTGAATGTAATTATAAAGGGGGCTTTATTGTTGAACTCCTTGCAAAGGGAGGAATATGAAAAAACAAAGTCCATCATATGTATGCATGATGACCTTGCTCTAAAACTATATGAATTGATAACTCGTCTATCTTGGTTGGTCCTAGGAACATAGACATGGTTTTCGATGTTATTATTGAGTCAGATCTATTCATGGTGAAGCTAGGTATACCTTGGCTAGCCTCCATGAATGGGATCACCTCTGTTATTCATAAATGTTTAAAATTCTCCCACGAAGGTTTCATGCATGTGGTACATGATAGTAGCTATCAACCTTTGTTATCTTGTGGGGAATATTTATTGGATCACTTTTGGCCTACCGCAGTTGGTCTACTTCCTCCAAGAATGGACCTAATTTACAAGAATTATGTGAAGTATAAAATTGGGGGCAAGAGATAGCGGAAACTGACCCTTCCCGTAGCACAATAGCTAGCTACCTCCTCTTCCCAAAAGGGAAAGGAGAAGCTTTCCCCTTCTCGGGATGCCTCGCTTGCTCCCCTTTCTTGGGAGGAGTATTAGATGAGTAAGCCTAGTCTTACCCATTGAGTTTGATGGTGCCTACTTGGTGTAGACCCAAGATTAGGATATTGAATCTTCCTACTAAACCACCTAGACTTTGGTACTAATTGTATGGTAGGAAGAAAGCCTCAATAGGGAATCATCTATTGCTAGCCTTCGTGGCCTCCTATCGCCTCTACTCCTAAAGTAGTAAATGGGAAAAGTCCCACCACTGAGGTGTTAGATCTGACTCCTCCCGCTATTTATGAAGCTTCTCCTCCTGTTCCCATTCATGATTCAATCCCTCCATTGGAAACAGCTATGGAGTACACTCACATGGCTAAGTAGGAACCTTTTTTTCCTTCGCAACCTCCAGCCTCTAATTCAAAGAGTCGCTAAAACTACTTTGCATGCAAGAAAAAACACCATAGAAAGGATCTCTTGGCTAAGAAAGACACCTTATAGAGGAAGGAAGAGGAGATGACCACCCTTGTATTACGACCTCGTATCACATCCTCCTATTTCCTCCCCTTTGTTTCCATTCAAACTAGCTATGTATCACTTCTTTCTTTTGTTGCAAGTGCAAATGCACCTGACCCCACAAAGATACAAGTGTTCATCACTCCTTCAGTGGAGATTCCTTTGTTGACATCCATTCTAGATGTCCCACCTTTCCCAAAGCACATAGATATGATTAACACCTCAGTCGTATCTACTATGGTTCTTTCCTCCTCCTCTTCTTCTGCCCTTCTTACCTCATCTATGGGAAGTTCAACTCCCCTAATGAAGCAGAAGGTAGAGAGTGGTCTTTCTATCAACGAAGGACATAGGAGGATCCCACCTTATCTGAAAGGTGGCCCCGTGTTGACTTGTTCTGTCCTAGTAACAAAACTAGTCCTAGCTACTCTTGAGTTCGTCACCGCTCCCAAATCGTTTAGTGAGGTTAATAGTGAACCTTGGGCACAACCTTCTCCATCCATTGCCATGAAATTTGACACTCCTATTAAGTGTATGTTTAACTCGATGGATGAAGTTCCAACCAATCTTCATGAATTCATTGACCCTAGACCCACAAGAGCTAAGTGGAGGAGACCTTGCAAGTCCCTCTTCCTTATCCCTTATTGTGGGAAGGTTGGAAACTCCTCCCCTTAACATTCCACCATTGTAGGATCATCCTCCTTCTCCCTACGATGATCTAGAGTGGGAATAATATGACCTCTTGGTCGATCAGTGTTAGGGGGAGACCTCTTCTTTATCTTTAGATTAGATTAGTGTATTTGTTGTGATGTGCTTCCCCCATAACCATGATATATGTGCTTGGATGAACCTTGTCACCTCTATTGGTGCTTGGATACAGGTGTGGTGTTTGTGTTGTAAACCTTCATCTATTTTTATCATCATTCTTCCATGTTTATGATTGACTTTTGGTAAATTTGGGACAATGCAAAATGTTGGGAGCATTTAGGCTTCCCTTCCATGTTGACCCAATTTTTTATTTTTACTTTGTCTTCTCATGCATTCTTCACATGGCCTAATATAGTAGGGGGTTGATGAAAATTCATTTATATACTATTATTATACTTTTATATATTTATGAGCAGTTTTGTCCCCAAAATATCAAGCTACCCATATGCCCTTTGTTCGTGTTCTCTTTATTTATTTTTCCTTTCCTATATCTTTCTCTCTTTTTTGTTTGAGTTTTCCCTCTCATATGTGACAAAAATACCCCTACATCACTTCAATCTTTTGAAAAGACATTCATTGCTAATGAACCTTTTCTCAAGAATCTTCACACACTTCTTTGTAAAAATTGCATTCTCATCTTTAAACCCTAATGGAACATGTTCCCTTTATCATGGGTTCATAAAAAAAGAAATTGAGAATCTTCCTCCAAAGTGGGAACATCTTTGATCTTCCCCTTGCATGGGGGCATATTCTTCCTTTCAAATTCCTTGACGAAGTGAAAGTCTTTCAAAAAAATTCCTTGATGATGAATCAATTCGAGAAAGAAAACACCAGCTTTCAAACAATGTGTCCCTTGAGTGGACCTCTTGATGTCTTGAAGGGTTCTTAAGGGAACCTCTTTGAAAGTTTTTATCTTGAATGAATTCTATGGAATCTATCTTTGGAGCAGCCTAACTAGACCTATTTCATATCTTTGTGTCCAGGTTGGGGGCAGCTTGACTAGACCTTGCTTTTCAAATAGTGTGTCCCTTGATTGAACCCCTCTTTCTTTTGAAGGGTTCCTGAGGGACCCCTTTGAAATTTTTCCAACCTTTTGATGGTTTGTGCAGCTATCTACTAACTTGCCTATGTGGCTACTTCCTGGAATGTTCTATCCATGAGTAAACATGTCACTTTACGGGCATGCTCGTGAAGCTACTTTTTGACTCTATGAAGTCCACTTTCCTAGGTCTCCTTCATGCAAGAGATTTTGAGAGATACCTTCCTTTTAGGTCTTTAGGCCAATAAGGCACTTACTTCTTGGGCCTTCCTTCATGTGAGAGATCTTGGGGTTCGCCTCCTTGTAGGTCTACAAGCTTGTAAGGCACTTTCTTTCTTCGGCTTCATAGTTCTATGGGGCTATGAGGTCCTTTTCTTATCTTGCACTCTCAGGTTCGCCAGATCATGGTATGCTTTCTCGACGATTTAGGTATACATTTCAAACTCTATTACTTCTTCTATCTACTTTATCAAAGCACTCATCAGTATTCGTGCTCACTAAAGTGGGGGAGAATGTATAGGAGTGAATTTGCACCCCTTACATAAATTCCCCTTTTACGTATCCTCACCTTAGAAAACCAAATTCAAAGGAAAAAATTCACATAAGCCCACTTCCTTCATTCCACTTGGTGTTTATTTTGTGTGTTGGCAGATGAATAAATATCAAGGATTCTTGTGTGGTGCACTTACGTCCCTGGTAGGTTCTCACATTTGGTGCATGCAGAGGTGTTACACTTCACATTGGAAATCGATTTGTAACACCCTCTTTGATGAACCGACCCAAATATGGCCGTTTTACTTCATATCTACTTTAAATTCAATCCTTCTTCATTCATTTCATCTCTATTAGCTATCTAAATCTTCTACACACAGCTCCAAGCATTGAATTCACTCTCAAACATAATTTTTGTACTCCATAGCAACAACATTGACACTCCATCAACTCCGTAGAGCACATTTGGAACAAACACCATTGCAGTAGAGGCTTGATTCCTCTCATTTTCTCCTCCATTGGCTAGTGAGGTCTTGGTGGATGTGGTAAGCTTTTTACTCCTCTCCTCTACGATTTGGTTGAGTAGCATAACACTATTTTGTAGTTCTTTTGTGCTCTTTACTTCATTTCTTATTTTATCGTACCTTTCTCCATTATCTTTATCTTGGTTGTTCGTGGAGGTGGGAACACCAAAATAGGGGTTTAACTGAGGTAGACCCCTATACAACCCCCCAATAATTTTCCCCTCTCTTGTGTGTAGCTAGAAGTATTCTTGGAGCTAGCTAGCAAATGAGCATCTTTGTGAGATCATCCTTATCATCTTCACTCTTATATTTACTTTATCATATTTATAAATATCTTGTTTATTTCATAGTATTTTTTTGGCCCTTCAAAAGTAACTAGCTAGGTTTTTTATTTGTTTTCTCATCTTCAATCTATTATCTTTAGTCCTCTGGTCATATAGACACCAACACACCTGAGAGATGCCAGTGCGCCATACTATCGTGCCAAAGCCATGCTTTTTTCCTCAAGCTGAGAACTCCTCGAGATATAGCGTTGACCCCAAAAAATAACTCGCCTAGACCCATTTCAATTCTTGGGTCTACAAAGTGATTGAAGGACCTTATAGTCCTCATCATTCTCATCTTGTGTTTCCTAACACTCCTTTAAGCTGAGGTAAGTTAGGGCAGCCTTCTTCTCTCGACCCTCCATGACTTGGGGCCTTGACGTGGTTGGTCCCCCTCTCTTACACCTTTTTTGTAGTGTATGGAGATGAGTTGGAATGAATTAATGAGTTAAGATGATGTCTCTGGTACTTGGTTTCCAATTGCTTCTGAGAAAATTTGATAAAAAAATAAAATAGTGTTGTTCAAGTGCTTATAATGTGCTATGGATTGTGCTCTACATTTATTTTTTGTTTATACTATGCCTGTGAAAATCTAATATGTTGTTTGAGGTTGTTATAGGTTGCTATATTCAAAATTTTGGGTTCTTGATCATTAGTAAGAGGAATTTTTCTTCACTAGTATGTGAACTAGTTTTGTAGTGTTTTATAGAGGTGTCAAGGAGAAATGTATTTTATCCACATTTCTTTGCAGTTACTTTTCAATACTTGAGTCTTTGAAGAAGTTTTAATGGTGTTGTTCTCTTTCTTGTGTCAAGAGGATTTTTGGTTAAGTGTATCAAAATCTTAGAAAGCATGTACTTAATGTTTAATGTGTTTTCATAGGTAACAGTTGACCTAGTGTCTACACTAGATTTGGAAATGTTCAATTATTAATGGAAGCATAGAGTGGTGTGTCAGAATTAATTTTAGATCTTAGTTAAGTTTTGTTTTGGTCCCCTTTCATTCCTATCCACCACAAGAATTTTTAGGTGTCGACCTATTTTGAATTTGTAAATATAACAACCTTCGAGAAGGTGTTTGAGGTTGAGGTTAATATAAATATGAGTGGATTTGTTGTGAGTTGAAAGAAATAATCAAGAGATAACAAATAGATGTGAGATTAATCCAAGTGATGTGAATTTGAGCAGAGCAATGTGAACTTCAAAGTGTTGGATTCCTAAAAGCAATGAGTTGAAGGTGTTCACAATCTTTCAAACAACGTTGTGAAAGTGTTGGACCAATTGAGGTGGATTATTTTTGATAAGTTGTTCTCTATGTAACATTTCTCTTCTATCTTCTTTTATTTCTTTTTGTGGTTGTGAGCCTTTTTGGATAGTGTGTCATATTCTGACAGTAAGCCCTTGTACCAATTTTTCAATTACTTATATTGTGAGCTAATCCTCAATGTTCTTTTCCCTCATTGGGTTTTCCACATAAATCTAGTGTTCTCTTGTGTATGGTGTTGTTATTTCAATTTTTATTATCTACATTTCATGTTTAATCATGATAAAAAAATAAGGGTTTAATGAATGCATGTGGGTCTAATTACTGTTGATGGTTTTGATGTTTTGATTTGATACAACTGATTCACCCCCCCTCTTAGTTTTCTTGTTCATTCAACATATTTATATACATTTGCTTATTCTTAGACCTTAACAATTACAAAATAAGACACTCAAACATTATAAAACACATTCAAATTTTGAAATAAATTAAAATAACATGCTAGTCTAGGGAACCTAACACCCTTTTCTAGTCATTTTTCTTAAAGATTGCATCATAGTTTTGTTTCTATGTTTCTTGTGTGGTTTTTCCTTCTATTTTTGCAAAAACAATCATTTATTGTCACTGTACTATACTTTCCTTTCATATTAAGACTACTTAAGTGTTATGAATCTCATAAGAGATTCATGACCTAGTATCATACTACTAATACCCTTGTAAGAAATATTTTTTGACTTATGGTCTCTTGTGCTGTAATCACAACCACTATGGATCTTGAGTCCTATAACTCTTTCACACAAGGCATTATCTCTACCCAACCCATTTTTTATTCCCTCCCTATTCCTACATTACCAATGACTTAATCATAAACCAACATTCATGTGGACTTGGATTCCATTATTTTGCATGTTCCTAAAGAAAAACTAAAACAATTGGATAAGTATTTATAAGGTCTTCAAGACTTCCTAAGTACCAAGCCTTTATCTAGAGAGATGGTGCCTATTGTGGAAAATCTTAGAAAGTTAATAAACAATTCCCAATCTAAATAAAAATGTTGCATTGTGTAGCTCACATAGTAGATGTAATTATACCTACAACAACCAATAGTGCTCAATCATTCACCAATGCTCAAAACCAAGTAGGAAAACAAGTTTTCACTCCCACAACCATGCCTTCTATTCCTATATTTACACTTCCAACCATAACATCAATGATACAATATATAAATGGATTAAAATCAATCTTAGGGCTTCCTAGTGGGAATAATTATAGTTTTTTCACTCCAACCATAACATCAACCATTACATCTCATAAACATGTAAAATAAAAACCTATCAGTCATCCACACGAGTTCACCATATTCAATAAACTCTCAAAACATGTTACGCAATGATCCAGTGATAAATCACCTTTCAAAAAACATCACATCACTTCAACAACAAATTTCAACCTTAAACCAAAATCAAAACAATGGTAAACCTCCACAATATCTTACACATAGCTCATTGTCATTTTCCATCCTCAAAACACCTATCCCACAAAAAATTGAAATACCTCGATTTAAAGAATATAATGGTAAGGAAGATCCTAACAACCACATGTTAGCTTTTACTACATTATGTAGTGATTTCATTTTTTAATATGTTCTCTTAGCCAGAATATTTCCTAGATCATTGAAAGACATGGCCTTGGAATGGTTTTTCTCATTTTCAAAAAACTCAATAACCTCATTCACACAACTATTTGCATATTCTCCAACATTTTTGAGTAAACATTGGTCCTCAGGTGACATTAATACACTTAGTGGATTATAAACAAGGACCTAAGGAAAAGATAACAAATTTTATAGGATGATACCAATCGCTTTACTCACAAATATCCTATAGTATTCTTGATGTTGAAATTCAATGTGTTAATAGGAACCTTGTAACATAGTATTCAAGATAAAAAATTATTGATGAAGTATCCATCTTTTACAAATTTATGTAAAACTCTTTGTGATTATCATATCAATTAGTAAATTTTAAGGTACACCTTCATCAACTCCTATTGGCCAATATGAAGCCATACATGAAAAAATTAACAATCATTTGAAAAGGAAAACAAAAACTTTATTTAATTAAACAATCTTCAAACTGTCAATAACATTGAAACACAAGTTGCTTCCATGAACATAAATCCTGATCAATTTAGGTCAAGAGATAGAAAATTCTCACAATCAAATGATTCTCTTCATACAATAATGTTGTAGTTATTAAACAAGAACATAATTCAATTCCATCTGATTAGGCTTGTTGATACAAGTAAACCATTACCACCAAAATTTAATGTAAGAGTATTTTTTCAATATCATCATACACATGGACATGATACAAAACTATGTATGCATCTTAAACACCAAGTGTAAGACCTCATCGACTCTAATAAAATCCAATTGGTTGGAACTGACGACAAAAGAAATAAATTCGTTTCACCACCTAACCAAAAATTGAAAAATATTCACAAACCCATTACCAAGTCATTTATCCAACTTGGTGTAATGTAGTGATAATGATGAATAATATGACGATTTATCCAAAATTTTCAATATAATAGAAGTTCAACCTCATAAGGTCCAAATCACTTTGTTTCCTAACATTGATTTCACTCATATTGATGCATCCATAAACACAGCTGATGGTCCTCTCTATATCACCAGTTGAATTAATGAAAAACCTGCAAGGGGGATACTCATTGATCTCATGTGTCTAGAGAATGTGATCACTAAAGGATTCTTATTTGTGTGCAAACTTTACAAATATAATCATGAACAATAAAAAGACTGGTTAAAAAATTGTGATGGTTATGTTTTCCCTATGATAGATTTGATAACTCTTGTAGTAAAAGTTGAACCTAAATAATTAGATGTTTCAATTACCATCATTCTGATGTCGAACCAATTTCATTTGAAGTTAGGCTATCCATGGCCACACTCAATGAATGTAGTCCCATCGGCTATCCACAAGTGCGTAAAGTTCCCATTTGAAGAAGAAATATACACTCTTTATCATATTGGGTTTAAACCTTTGTCTTCCCATGGAAAATTTTCACTAAATTATTTTTAGCCTCAACCTATTGAACCTAATAAGCCTCATGAGGATCATTTTCATATCATATCAAAATTTTAAAGCTAATTGTATAGCTAAGTGATCCCTTAGTAATATCCCACATAATATTCCTTGGTCTATAGTGACTTTAATGAATGTTTCTCTTACCCCCAAGATAGTAGAGGAACCTAAGTACGAACTGGGTATTCTCCATAGTCCACTTGGCATGTATGTTATGCTTCCACCTCCACCATCCTGTAAAAGACAAATGGATAATTGTGTCATTAAATTTGTGCCTTCAAAAGAAAAAGAAATTTTTTATAGACTTAAGAATATAGTGCTCTACCAGCCCATGGTGGTCCCTTTAGTTCCTCCTCCAAAGGAAGAAATGAGAACTATGTTGGGGAACACCTTCATTACCCCTTTGCAAGTTGAACCCCGTGCAAGATGAAATAGAAGTGCAAAGAGTGTAAACAAATATTTCATCCCATAGATTGTCAACTTGCAAAAAAAAAGTGAAACCTTACCTAATGATCATCCACCCACCCAATCCAACTCTTATGGATTACCTCGTGCCCATCCATTCTCTTCATTTCTTGACTCCACCTTACCACCCTTTCGAGACCATGAAATTAAACATTACCTATCCCAACCTAAGAAAAAAATGAGAGAGGATCGTATGAATGATATTACTCACAATAATTATGATAATAAACAACATATTGTGATACATTCAAAGAGTGAAGAAGAAGATAAAATATAAGAACAAAAACAAGATCATAATGAACTAGCTCTTATGTTTTCTAAATTGACAAATTTAAGTAGGGGAAATCATGATTAACCTTTTGAATAGATTGATTCACCATGTGTTGAACTTGGTGCTACTCCTTATATGACATGTTTTTTAGTCCCTTTAGCATATTGTTTTCCTTCCATTTATGATAAGCAAGATTAGGATGCAGATTATTTTATTTAGATCGGCTTGCATGTACAATACCCTTGTGTGTGTCTTTAGTGTGTTTTCTTGCACATGATGTGATTTACCATATTGTGCTACTTGGAATGTCTTTATGTTTGTTAGTTTTATTTGAATAACCCTTGTTTTTGTCATTGGCACAAGGATACAAAGAAAATGAATCTTTTATGGCATTCGTCTATTTGCATCTTTGTTCTTCTTTATGTTGTAAATATTGTTGTCTTGTGTTTTCATTTTGGGGATTATTGAAGGCATTGATACATTTAGGTCTCTTCCATGTTGACCCAAAATTATTTTTATGTTGTGTTCATGTGTCATTCTTCCATTTTGTTTGTAGTTCCATGAGTATAAATGATGTTGATTCTAAGAATAATCATATTATATATTATCTATGGTCTATACTGACCCAAGATCTATGGATATTTTATGTACTATATGTTGTCTCATTATGTGGATTTGTCTTGGGGGCAACCCCTTGTCATGAGTTAGCTTTATTGGGAACATATTATTGGCATGCAGTTTTCCAGTAAGCTTGCATGGCCTTTTCATGTTGCATATATTGTTTTACTCTACCTTAAAGTAAATCTATCATAGTTGGTGTTAGAAATTACTTTAATTTGGGGGTGTGCATTCCATTATGTGCTTTAGTTTGTTCACAAGTGTTGAGATTGGTGATGCTTTTTGGCATATTGATCATTTTTGTAGTGCCTTATCAGAATTATTGGGATTATAATCCTTGGTATGGTTGACATGAGATCACATAGGTAGTGAATATCAGACTTCACTAGCCCTTGTGTGTTTCTCATTTTCTACCTTTGTGGAAACTCACCTAGTAAATATCAGACTTCACTAGCTTGTGTCGTTTCTTTTCAAGGCTCACCTAGTGAATATTAAACTTCACTAGCCTATGATTCTTTGGTTCATGAGTCACCAAGAAAATATTATATATTTTTAGCCTATGACTCATGAACACCTTGGGTATGGATTCTAGTAATATTTCTATAGAGCTTGTGAGTTCATGATTGTCATACCCCTATTTTTCCTTTTTTGTGTTTACATTATGTTTGCATCATGTTTGCATAAATTATTACATTATATTTGTATTGTGTCAAGTTTTCACTATGTTATTTTGTGTCTTCATTGTGTATGCTTTATGATCATCATGTTACATTTCAATTCATATGTGTGTTCCTTTGTCCTTATATTTTTTTTCCATAGGATCTTGAATTTGGGGCTAGCGTATCTCCTAGATTTGATGTTTTCCTATCTCTTCAATGTTTGGATAATTGAACCCCTCATGGATTTTATGTAATTTAGTTCAAGTTTGAGTGCGATTTCATACTCTCACTAAAGTGGGGGATAAATGTAGCAATTAAAATTGTCACCCTTGAAAACTTCACACTAGGTTTAGTTCCCCCTATATAATTAGACCTAATTATGCATTTAATTACCCGTTTTATGAATTTTTTTACAAAACCAAACAATAGGAATGAAAATAAGCATTTAATATTTGTCCCCAATGTTTAAGGCCCTGATAAGGATTTTTCTAGACTAGGGCACCCAACACCCTTGTTCAACCCTTTTTTGGCTCCAATTTGAATATGTTAGTGTCAATATTTTATTATTTGAAAATCAAAAATCATTCCATCCATCAATATTTGATTTTTGAGAAATTAGAAGAATTACATATAAATACAAGTCATTTTCACTATTTAATCCTAGTACATTAATTGAGAAAAATTAAGCATCTTAAAAGTAATCAAGAGTAGAATTATCAAGATTATTGTAGCATTTCTTTCAATAAAGCATCATGTTTTTATGTAAGTTTCTTCATGTTTTGTGTTCATTTGTTTTGTGAGTACTAACACTTGGAGGAATTCAAATCAAGAAACAATTTCTCCTTGAAGGTGATAATTAAATGACTTTAGTCCATCAAGGAATGTAGATCTGAGTGGTGATTTGTAGTAATTTGGCAATTTATCATATGTTTAACATTTATCCTCTGTTCGATTGAGGGTAAGCTCTCTTTATACATCATCATAGCCATTTTGGACATAGAAATACCAAAATGGGGTTTGAATTAGGCAAGCCCCTATATAGCACAAGCCTTCCTCCTCTTTCATGTGTGTAGGTACTTAGGTTTGAAGTAAATTAGAGGAAGATTAAAGACTAATTTCACATTCGTGCATTTAAGCCCTAAAAGTTGTCAAGCCAAGGAAAGTGGATTTTATCAACAATAGATGAAGTTTTGATAGTGACCCTAAGAAAGGACTTGTAGAGCAAGAGCAACAAGAGAACATAATAAAATATTCAATAGAAGGAAGTGATTCTAGAGCTCCCCATGCCCCTATATAGCTATTTTGGCACCAAATATATATGTCAGGTTCATTTGTGTCTACCCTTTCCTTTTCAAGAATCTATTTCTATCTTTATATTTTGTATTTCTTAAAAACAATCTTAGTTTTATGCATTTTCATTAGTAAGTTAGGAACAAAATTGCATCATATAATTAAGTCAATTAAAATTTAATTAACCACATCTACATCATCCCCTCACATACACAAAAAGGGATTAAAACCCTGATCCACCATTCTGAATCTTCCATTGAGGTTTTGTAGCCAAGTGGATATTGAGATCACTTTTAAACCTTGCGTCCATAATTGGAAGAAGTGTTCTTTAAGAACTAGATCCATTTTTCCAATCAAACAAGTCTAATGATTAACAAATATGAGTTTGAAATGCAATTATATCCCCCAAAATTATTAGTGTTGAATTTACAACCCCCCCTCCCCCAAATAATGTCCAAGAGAGTTAAAAATTGTGCAAATATTAGATGTTAAATCAACCATTTATAATGCACCATGATTTTTAATTTTTTTGGAAAACTAGGAAATCCAAATCTTAATTTACTAGTAAATTCAAAATTCCTTGCAAGATTCTTATATGTGTCAAACAAAATTTATGAAATTTGGATAATCAAGGTGAAAGTTATGCCCCATTGAAATTCATTTACAATGTTGACTTCATGATTCCTCCATCTATCACTTATCTTCACTTGTGCATTTCATTCCATTGTATTTCTCTTTTAGAGAGGATCTTTTATTTCTCATTGGGTTTTTCTCCTTTAATCCACTTTATGAGAAATTTTTACATGAGTACCCATAATGTCATAAAATTACACCTCTTGCAATTTAACATGCATTCTTGTATCCTCTTTAGTGTCCACTCGCTTATCATCTTCTATAGGCTCATTTTAGCCCTTGCATCAACCTTTTTCCCCTCTCAAGATGCTCAAGACCCCTTTTTCAGTAGCTACCCTTGTGTGTCAGCTTTACGTTAAACCTTGTGCTTATCCTAATCTTGTCATTTTGTAGAATTATGAGTCTGGACACTAGTGCACCGTGTGGATGTCTATGCACCGCACTAGTGTCATCTGATATTTCAACATTCAAACAATCATTTCCAAGCATGTTTTCCACTTGTCACCTCCTTTTATCAATGGTGATAGCCTGGGATGCCTTGTAATGGCTAAGGAAGCTTCTTTTCCCTCCTATCCTCTCTTTAAATGTAATCTTTTCACTTCATTTTCTCTCCTTGGACCTATCTAGCATTGGTTCTTATTTATTCCTCTTCCCTTTAACTTGATATCTTGCTTGGATAGTTCCATATAACTTGTTATAGTAGCTTCAAGCACTCTTAATCTCTTACAACACTCTATTTTGTCATTGTTCTCTTCAACTTCCTTAAGCCTTCCAGTTGATATTTCTCTTACCTTGTGCTTGCGAGCATCTTGGGATTTATCACATCCCTATGATAGGGGTTCTCCTCCTTGATCGGGGATTAATTTTATCACCCTTGCATTCATTTCACTCCTATTATCTCCATCTATCTATTTGGTTGTTTGTGGAGGTGGGAACACCAAAATGGGGGTTTGATTGAGGAAAAACCTTGTACAACCTCAACATTTTCTCCAAATCTTATATATGAAGGTATTGAAGAAATTCATTTCCTAGAGGCTCCATTACTTGGGTTGTTGTGAGAAGCTTCTATCTCTTATCCTCTTTAGTTTTATCATTTCCCTTACTTTATTTTAGTGCTATTGTATTATGTTATTTTCTTGTACTTTGTAAGTTCTTAGCAATCTGATTGTCAATAGTCCTTTAGTTGTTTTATGTGATAAAATTAGTTTCTGGTCCATACAAGATGTCAACGTGCCTCTAGGACTATAGCATGCCACGTTTTAATCCTTCTTCTGCACTATCGTCCTTTGGCTGAGAGCCTATTAGTATGTCCAAAAAACCTTTGTGATTTTGCTCCTTTGGATTCTAGAACTCTCACTTTGTTCCCTGAGGTAGTTTAGAGCAGTTCACCCCTTGGGATTCTCTTGAGAATAAAGAGACTCATGAGTAGTGAATCTCCCTTCTCTACATTTTGGTGAACCCAATGTGAATCATAATTTTTTTCAAAAAACTAAGAACTTAATTACCCCAACTTGGTGGGGTCTCCTTAGAGGACTAATTATATCCTTAAAATATTGTGCCTTTTGAAGATGAATTTTAGGGACTAACACAAGTTTTAATCCCAAATTCTGCTTTGAAGACCTCCGAAAATGCAAATTACTAGAACCTAGAAAATATTGAAAATATCCGAGAATTTGATTTGCTGGTTTTTTTAAGTTCTATCACCCCTAGATTGCTCCAAATAAATTGACTTGCTTATTCAATTTTTATTATATTTAGCTTACTATTTTCAAAATGAATTTAATATAGATTCTTTTATGAGTTCAGTATCTAATTATATTTGAAATGTTAATGATGTTCCATTTCATGCATGTGATAATAAATTGGCTTTGCCCATGTCACTTTGTATCTTTGATCCTTCTCATGAGATTCCTCTTTCTTTTAAGGATATCTTATTGCAAGAAGATGAAATCATTAATAGCTTTCTTAACATTACTCTATATTCTCTTAATTCCAATGCATTCTCTTCTAGAGACGATGCATTAGATAATGATGAATCTCCTTCCACATTTGATCTTTCCTCGATCGATGTTGAGAATATTTCTTTGAATAATTATTCCACTAGTTGTGATGATTCTGTAAATGTAATCTATGTCTTTTTTTCCCCTCAAAGGGCTAAGAGACTAGTTATTTACCTAACTCTAGCTAGTCCTTCTCCTAAAAGGGTTTGTTTTGTTAATGGTGTTTTATTTGAAAGTGATTCTCTTGATCTTTCTAAGGATCCCTCCTATAAAGGGATAGCCCATAATTATAATACTATAAGGAATAAAAAACATTGATCAGTCTACTTATTTACCACATTCTTAACCAAGCCCTCCTTAAGCACCTAAACCGACAACTAAAGCACCCGGTGATTACAATCTTGTCGAGCAACTCCAAGTTACTCTGGATAATATTTCACTATGAGACTTCCTTCAGTCTACTCCAGTTTATCAAGGTATGCTTCGGGAAGCCTTGTAAAAGATCCTCTTTCCTTCATTTTCTAGTCTGGAAGATGTTAATGCATTGATAGCCCATATTCATGTGAATTCACCGAATATTACATTATATCCATAGGAAATCCCACCTCCGGAAGTATAGAAGCAAGAAGAGCCTCTAATGATCATAGTTAACATTAATGATATTGGCATTAGGTGTACTCTCATTGATGTTGGTTCGACACTTAATGTATGCAACATTGATGTATTGGCTAAGATTAATATTGATTCATCTTCTCTTAATGTCTCTTTTGTTGTTATTCATGGGTTAGATAATGTTGGTCGACAACCTTTAGGCATGATAGTCTTGCCTTTAAGGTTGGTACCCATTACTGTACCCACCCTTGTATATGTTATGTCAAAAAAAATTACCATATAACCTTCTTCTTGGTAGACCGTGGATTCATGATATGGGTGCAATATCATCTACCTTGCATTAGTCTATTAGCTTCATTTGCAATAATTGAGTATTCATAGTCAAGGTTGACGTTGAGGCTATGCACTTATGTGAGATGGAAGTTTTGTATTGGGTTTTAATTGTGCCTACTCTTATCCCTTCAATATCTTACAATGTGTTGATGTCTATTCTAGCAGTACCTGCTACAAAGGATACTCTTGAGGTAGATGTCCCTGAAGAAGGTCCTTTTGAAGCAAGAAATATTAAGTTGGCTCCTTCTATCTCTTCTCAAAATAATGCATGTCTTGGTGATGATTGGGTTTCTTTACACTTTACGGATTCCTTCAGTGGGGAATATAAAGTTGACTTGATCCACTTAAAAATTTCAATAACATTATCCAAACCCACTATCAAAGATGATTATTCTTCTACATTGCGGTATAATGTGAGCAACAGTTGTAATGTTCTTGATGTTGATCCCTCCCCCTTTTGAGGATAATGATCACACTTCTATTAAAGAGGTTAATGTTGGAAGTCCTGTCGAGAAGGTTGATGATGATCCCGTAGTGGAGTATAATCCCCATTGCTGGAATAATGCTCTCTATGGAGATTCTCCTCCTTCTCAAGACTTGCGAACACATTATGGTCCTGGATTTAAGCTTGTCTCTAAATATGGCTATGGGCATAAAGGTTGTGGGCATAATGAATAGGGCATTTAGGTCTCTATAGAATTTTCACCTTGTAAGTGTAATTTGGGGCTTGGTTGCTCAAATGAACAACCTAAACAAAAACCATGGTTGAATGTTGACATGATGTCCACTCAACCTCATCCACCATTATCCACTATCTTCATTTCTTCTTGTGTGTAGACAATATTTTCTCCACAAGGGAAAGGGTTGCTTCTTGATCCTCATTCTTTATCTAAGCAAGAGTGTATCTTTTTGAGGCTTCTAAAAACCCACTTGATTACTCTTCCTTCTCCTACATGTAAGAAATTTCATAAGCATGATAAAGAAATTTTTTTTGTCTATGCATACCATCAAGTGATTGGCCATTCCACTAGTGAATGTAAGGCCTCTAAGGAAAAGATACAAGAACTTCATGATTCTGATGTCATCACTCTTCTATTTGTTGATGCACCTAGCTCTTCTTTGATTGATAAGTGATATCGAGGTCTACCTCTATCCTATATTTTCTAAGTATCTTGCATGGTTCTCCTCCCTTGTGTGCTAGGGGGCAATGATAACTTATTCTGGTGATTTGTGTCCTTATTAATGACCTCCTCTCTTTCCTCTATCTTTCAATTGGAGCATCCCCTTGAGTGGGCCCCTCACTATCTTGAAGGGTTCCCGAGGGAACCCCGTTTGAAAGCTTTTCCTTCAAATGAAATCATTTACATCTAGCTTGGGGGTAGCCTGACTAGACCTCACTTTTCAAATAATGCATCCCTTGAGTGGACCCCTTTTCTTTTGAAGGGTTCTTGAGGGACCTCTTTGAAAGCTTTCAAATTATGGATTGTCTACGTGACTATATACTTTCTTGCATACGTGGATTTTTGTCTTCTAACATGTTTTATCTGTGGATTAACATGTTTCTTTGCAGGTGTGTCTATGAAGATGCTTTCCAATCTGACTTTATGGAATCCCCTCACATTGTGCTTCCCTTAGGAGAGAGTACCTAGGGTGCCTTCTTTGCAAGTTTGAGGACCCATAAAGTGCTTTCATCTTGCGAGATTTGTTCACTATTGGTCTATGAGTCTCTGATGTAGTTTGTTCAACTCTATAGGAGAGAGTACATACAGAGCCTTTAGCTCACTTTCTGTAGGTCTATGAATCTATGGTGCATTTGTTCAACTCTCCTTAGGTCTAAGGACCTATAGAGCCATCTCTCTTGGAATTTTCATTCCTTTCTAGCTTCTCCATCTCTCTCTTAAATTCTCTTTCTTCTCAATTGTGTATACCAAATCAAAGATTTTCATCTTCTTCATCTTGAGTATATGCTCTTTCTCTCTTCGATATTGGTTGCTTCCTTGACTTTTGGGTAAATTCTTCTCTTGAAGTAGTCAATCCTTACATTCTTCTCTTTGTTTAAGAATTCTTATGTGTTATTTCTTGATTTGGGGATGACACATAGTACTGAGTCAACCTTTTAAATTGAGGTCTCTTTCACTTTTCTAACTCAAATCATTTAGTTTTTTGTGTGTTTGTGTGTATGTTTTTATGTTCTAACCCCGTCATGTAATGGATTTTTATGTTCTAACCTTATTGTCTTGTGAAGGTATTTCTTGTCTAATGCATTTGTTTTATAGGTCTTCAACCTAGGGGCATGCTTCCTTGGTTTAAAGAGTTGTCTACTTCATCTATCGTATCCTTTTGGTATTGTGATGTTATTTATGTTTAGTAGATTTCCTTTAGCATGATTATTAGTGTAAATTCATATGCCCGCTAAAGTGGGTGAAATGTAATGTCATAAAATTGCACCCCTTGCAATTTCACATGTATTCTTATATCCTCTTTAGTGTCAACTCCCTTAGCATCTTATGTAGGCTCATTTTATCCCTTGCATCAACCTTTTTCCCCTCTCAGGATGCTCAGGACCACTTTTTAGTAGCTACCCTTGTGCGCCAGCTTTATGTTAAACCTTGTGCTTCTCCCATTCTCATTGTTTTGTAGTGTGATGGGTCTAGACACTAGTGCATCATGTGGAAATATATGTGCTATTTGTTGGCGTTTCAAATCACACCTTTGGTATGTGGTTTGGAAACAGATAGCTATGCGTAGTAAACTGCTCTTCAAATTTGGAGGGGAAGCTCCATCATATGTTGATTATGATAAAGAAAGTAAATTAAAACTATTTTTCCTATCTTTTTGTCTCAGCTGCGAGAACACAAGGTTATAGAACTCTTGATGTTGCAGTTCAGTTTTTCCCTTTTATAATAACTTTCAACTACAATTAACTTAAGCTAAACATGCTTCTAAAGATTTAAATAAACAAGGAGTTTAAATCCTAGAAGTGAATAAGTAATGATTTCATCACATAAATGAACTTTGAAAATTGAGACATTAAATCAAAGAAAGATAGGCATAAGATCCTCCTCCTCAATTATCAAGATTTACACCTCTAGGACAACAAGTTGTAGCAAAATAGGTATGCAACATGTGATCAAAACTAGATCAACACTTAGTACAAGGTCGAATAGAAACTAAATAACAATCTTGAAGGCTGAAATAAGCTCAACAATTTCACTATCACAAACAAAGTTCTGAACAACATTGAATAACAATGAGAAGGCACTAAGAGGCTCATTGTCTCGTTATCACTAGCATGGTTAAGAAAATAATGGGCAAGGCTACCCTTATTTATACACAAGTAGAGGATTAGGGAACCCTAAAATCTCCTTGATTTTACAACTAAGACTTGCCAACATGCAAGCTTTATTTATAAATCTAGAACAAGATAAAATTCTAACAACTATGAAAACCTAAAAACAAGGAAAGTGCCAACTATTACAACTTGTTATTTTCCTTTCAAAGAATGGATAATCATTGAGATGATAATAGAAAGAAAGCTTCTAGAAGATTGTTGCTTTAAATCTCAATCATATCCGCCAAAAAGTTGATTTGTTTCTTGATATCGAATGGAGAGTGATGTTGAAAATAGAATGTTGATTTGTCTTGAAAAAGCAATTTCTCCAAAAAAAAGTTAGGATCTAGGTTTTGTAGAAATTCACATTCCAGAGAAACCCAGATGCTTAGAAATTGAAAAAGAAAAATCCATCCTGAAAAAGCGGCCAAAAATAAATTTCTAGAAGACGATAAAATTTCTCAATGTTCAAAAAAATGAAAAATTAGAGAGACCCATGTGAGCATAAACAAAAAAAGTTGAGTGATTGTTTTGAAAAATCAACGCCCTAGAAGTTTGGAGCCTAAAAAAGCATTCCTCTTTTCTTGTTGATCTCAAAACCATGAAGAACACTGAAAATGCATGTTGTTTGGGTCTTCAAATCTTCTTGCTCTAGACACCAACCTGTAAAAATGAATAATGAAATACAAAATCTCTCTTAAATAAGTTGAGGTTTAGAAAAATCCAATTTCTTTTTGTTTTAAAACTTTTGGAGTCTATCTTGGGCAGGTTAATCAAATGTAGATGTTGTTCAAATGCTGAATGATGAAAACTTTGAAAAATTTCCTAAGGCATTGAGCCTTGGGTGTGAACTCCTCCTGGGGCATTTTTCCTCTCCATACTTAGCCATTTTTTCAACATTTTCAAAAAAAATCTTGAATTTGACCTCTATTTGACTCTGATTTTCGACCTCTAGATTGATCTCATGAGCTGACTAATGATCTCATTGTGGGGCCTAAGTGAATTTGATGAAGTTTGTTTGGAGGAAATTTTTTGACAAAAACTTCATTTGACCCTTCAAAATGTTGGGCGCCTATCTCCTCCAGGGGTGCCCATCTTTACTAGTGTTAGCTATTTTTATGGTTTTCAAGTTTTTGTTTGTTTTCTGATCTTTTGATGAATTCTCGATTTTGGGAGTTATACTGATCAGATCAACTGCCTATCTATTTCGTTGTGTAGCTTGGCTAAGTCTGACAGGATGATCTTGGAGACTATAGCTGCCAAAACTACCATTAAAGGTCTCAAAATCTTGGGTGCCTCTAGCTGCCTAAGGTTCCCATGTTCACTAGACCTAACCATTTTTCCATTTTCTTCAAATTTTGACATTATTTCCTCACTTTCAGGTGATTTTTCAATTATTGATGATTCGGGAGTCCGACAAACTATTTGATGGACTTGCTAGATAGCTTAGAGGATTCTGAAAGGGGCCTTCTGGGAGTTGCATCTCCTGAAAGTTGAATTTTTGGGTCAAAATATTGGGTGCCCCTAGCTAGCTGGGGTGCCCAACTCCTCCAAAGTTGATTTATTTTCTATTTCTTTCACCTTCGCTTTTGAATTTTGATATTTTTCTCATGTTTTCTCTATTTAGCCTTTGATATCTGATGACTGGCAACTTCGATTGACCTGCTGATGGTTTTGTTGGAAATATGCTTCAAGTTGGAAGAATTCATGTTGGAGGTTGCATCTACAAATTCATCCATCTGATACCTCAGAAGTTTGGGCACCTATCTCCTTCTAGCGTGCCCACCATTACCAAACTTAACCATTTTTTCTTGATTTTCAACCTTCAAAGTTGAGCCTTGATGTTGTACCTTTAGTTTGATCTAGATTTTCCGGTGATTAATAAGTTTGATGATCTGACAAAGACATCTATTGCAAAGATGGAAGAATCCTAAAGATAATGAGCATATCTACAAACCCTAATTACTGGATTAGGTCCTCCAAAATCCTGGGTGCCCCTGGCCACCTGGGGCGCCCAGAGTTCCCAGACTTGGAATATTTTTTGTTATTTTCATGGTTTGTCTTATTTCTTTTGGTTGAAACTCCTTCGATCAATCTGTGATTCAAGCCAACTAAGTGATCTAATGACTGTGTTGCTAGGCTCACTGCAAAGCTAAGAAGAATCTGAACAACATTGCCTAGGAGAACAAAACCTAATTTTATCATTCGATGCCTTCAAAACTTGGGCACCTATCTCCTCCAAGGGCGCCCATGGCTAGAAGAGTTAGTTTTTATTCTGCAATTTTCAACTTCTCCCTTCATTTGACATTCTTTCCTTTTCCTTGCTCATTGGCGATAATTTTTTTTCTAAGGCATGAGTGTTTGGGCACCTAAACTAAGCAGGGGCACTTGGAGTCTCTAGTGTTAGCCAAAATTTCACATTTTTCAACTTTAACAGCTTCCTTTATCTGTTCTTTGTTCTTCATGCACATTCATCATTAGCAGCTTATGTTTAGTGCTTGAATGTTTGTATCTGACACCTGGTAGCTGACTAATCTCCATTGATGACCTTGGTGCTCCTGAAAAACCTTCTAAAAAAGAAGAATAGACCCACTGGGGAAAAACTAATCTTTTTGTGATCCTGACTATACCAGCCCGATGAGGAAGCATTTTGAGCCAATCAAAATTAGTTTCAACCCTAGAAGCCAAACTTTCTATTTTTAGAATTTTTTTGTTTTTAGAAAATTTTGCCAGTATCCATTTCAAAAGAAGCCCAAAAAAACCCAAAAAAACTTCTATTTTTAGAAACCTGCTAAAAATAGAAATTTTCCTAAAATTTAGGGCCAAAAAACTAAGATCTGGGTTTTGTAGAATTGGTCACTCCGAGCAGACCTAGATCATCATATTTTGAAAATTTTGAGTTTCTCACCCTCATGCAAGACATGCAAATCCAAAATTTTGACCTTTTTTGATAATTTTAACAAGACTTTGACTCATTTCCTCAAAATTCCTGAGTGTAGCAATTTTTTTAATTTGGGGTACAACACTATGCTAGCATCCTATGACATTTCAATGTTCAAACGACCATTTCCGATCATGTTTTCCATTTGTCACCTCCTTTTTTTGGTGGTAACAACCTAGGATGCCTTGTAATGTCTTGGGAAGCTTAGTTTCCCTCTTATCATCTCTTTAAATGCTATATTTTCACTTCATTTTCTCTCCTTGGACCTCTCTATCTTTGGATCTTGTATCTTCCTCTTCCCTTTATCTTGATATCTTGCTTGCACATCTCCATACAACGTGTTACAATAGCTTCAAGCACTCTTAAGCTCTTACAACACTCTTTGTAGCTCTCTTGGCTCTCACAACCCTCTTTTTCATCCATGTTCTCTTTGGCTTCCTTAAAGCCTTGCAACTGATATTTCTCTTACCTTGTTCTTACAATCACCTTGGGATTTATCACATCCCTGTGATACGGGTTCTCCTCGAGTTGGGATTGCTTTTATCACCCTTGCATTCATTTCATTCTCATTATCTCCATCTATCTATTTGGCTCTCTATGGAGGTGGGAACACCAAAATGAGGGTTTAACTGAGGCAAACCCTTATATAGCCCCAACATTTTCTCCAAATCTTATGTATGCATTTAGTGAACACATTCATTTTTTGGATGCTCCATTACTTGGGTTTTTTTGAGAAGCTTTTATCTCTTATCCTCCTTCATTTTATCATTTACCTTTCTTTATTTCAGTGCTATTGTATTATGTTATTTTTATCTACTTTGTAAGTTCTTAGCAATCTGATTTTCAGTAGTCATTTAAATGTTTTCTATGATAAACTCAGTTTTTGGTCCATACAAGACACCAACTTTCCTCTAGGACTACAATTCACTATGATGTCATCCTTCTTTTATGTTGTCATCCTTTTGCTAAGAGCTTGTTAGTATGTCCATAAAACCTCTGTGATTTTATTCCTTCAAATTCTAGAACTCTCGCTTTGTTCCCTGGGGTAGTTTAGGGAAGTTCACCCCTTGGGATTCTCTTGAGAACAAAGAGACTCATGAGTAGTGAATACCCCTTCTCTATAGTACCTATCATGGCCTATTATTTGGGACTCATCATTATTGCATACATTAATCCCTAAATTTCACTTAAGGGGGGTGTGAGTGTAAATAGATTCATTATTTACCTAGTTAGCTAATCACCTTTCTAGGATTGGCTTATTCACACTAGCAATACATACCCTACTCAATTCAACAAGAAAACTATCAATGAGGTTCTTGTTGACCCTACTAGTAGGGTTAATGTTATCATAGAATAAATTCCCTACATTAACCAACTCTATCAAGATAAGTATGATGATTCAAAAGTATTCATAAATACATATAATGTATTTCCTTTTCATACCATGGATTTTATCACTTTTCCAATATAGGTTGGACCCAACTACATCGATTCCCTCTTTCCTATCATTCCTACCTCATACTACTTTGTGTGAAGTTGGGAATTCTATGGATAACTTCCATAGGAGTAGTCACCTGCATTGTTCATAAGTTCCTTAAGTTTCCACATGATGACATAGTAAAAATATCCAACACCCTAGGTATAAGCAACTTATGTTTCATAGAGGATTTTCTTTAGACTATTTTTGGCCTTGAACTTTAGGACACTTGCAATCTTGCAATTAGCTTTTATTTAAATCTTATCAAAAGTTTAGTTTGAGTCATCTAAGGTCCTCTTCTTTAGCACCTTCTTCTTCCCCTTTGGTTAGCCAACCATTGTAGTATTCTCCCATCCCTATGCATACCCTCGAGGTAGTGAAGGACATGAATTATCCATTGAAATGACTTATTTTTCCTCTAAGATCTCACAACCTTTAGTGGTTCTTTTTTTCCTCCACCTATCCCTAGAATAGAAAGAGGGAAAATATCATTGTTGTCTAGATATTATCCCCTAAGTTCTTATCTCCCACGGTTCCTATTGTTCTTAGATCTAACCCTCTAGTATCAAAGTGAAATAAACCAATAGGATAAGAACTATTTGATGTACTAATAGAACCTAACCCTTTAGTGGTGCCTCCTATTCCTTTTCCTATCTTTATGATAGAAATAGGAAAGGTACCCATGGTGTAATTAAAACCACATGCAATACAAGTATCACAACATCCACTTTCTAGGACTATTCCTCCTCCTATTCCATAGACAAGGAATGTCCCACAAATATAGTAGAGAGATATTATCCCTCATCCAATAGCTCCATAGAAATTCCACCACCTTTTGAACCAAATTGCACATGAATTAAGTTTTCACTAATATGTAATAGCTATAGAGATATGCAATGGAGATCTCGCTATTGAGCATCCTCCTCCCATGCAACCACTACTTTATCTTATCATATATCCATATCATCCTTCTCTATCTCCTTTTTCTACTCTCAAAACCCCTTATATCCCTCATTAGGACCCATATGAGTCTCACCCAAAAAAGTGTAGAGTGTCTTGGATCCTTCAATTTATCTACCTCTCATTCCTAGTATTATTGATATTCCTCCTTTCTCCATACCAATAGACATGGCATACACAATTTTCATTTCTAGTAAATTGTTTTCTTCTCTCGTTCTATTATAGCACACCTACCATCAAGAATTATCTAATATTATTTGTCCTACCACCATAGATATTGATATGTCCTACCCATCTCCCTCAAGAAATATGGAACACCATCCAACTCAACAATATTATGAACAAAAAAATAATCCACCTTCTTCAACACCTCCAAACGACTCCACATTTTTTCTTCTAATAATTTGTTTTCCTAATTCTTATGATTCTATCCCTACTCCTATTGGGGATGTAAGTAGAGATATTACCCTTGTTAACTGTCCTAATATTGACTCATCCACTTCCTCTCTCAAGGAATGTCTTTTCTATTCCCTTTTTTATGCTATGATAGTGCCCTTGATCCTTACAATATCATAGACACTTTCCTAAAGAGATATTCTAGAAGATGTTCTCATAGCTGATTCCTTAGCCCTTGTTGCAAGTGAGACACCTAGTACTACCATTATCATTATTCCTTTGTGGGAAAATCATCCCTCCCATTATGATCAATATTGGGATAATGATCCTTTTTGATGAAGAAGCTTGGAGAAGTGATTTCATATCTATAGGATTAGGTATTTTTGTATTTTTTTGGTGATCCATGTAAATGATTCATGATGTTTGTAAATATCTCCTAGATTACCAATGATACCCTTGTAGGTACATGGATACAAGGTAGATGATAATGTTGTGAAATTACTCTATTTGTATCTACATTCTTCTTTCTCTCGTATATTTCATTTTAAATTTTGAGGATGATGCAACTTGTTGAGGCATTTAGGCCTCTTCCATGTTGACCAATTTTTATTTATTTATTTACATGTGTACTTATTCCTTTGTGCTTGTTGCTCCATAAGTCTTGGTGAATAATGATATTACATGCTTCCTCTAATGATACATATAATTATGATTATTTTTTCATTTATACTAATCCCATGCTTGTTGATCCCTAAGTGTATTACATTCCATGTGATGTAGTATGTGACATTCCTACATTGTATTATGTCATTCCATGAGCATAATGTTTCCTGTTTCATGTGTACATCATCCTTATATTCTCCTTTTTGTGTTAATAATTTGTCTTTTACCCTTATTTTTCCTTAAAATATATTAAATTCTTGGCATCATACCATTATTTTAATGAGGCCTCTCATTGTACACACCTCACTTTTGTAAACTATAGAACATTTCCTATCTTTACACTCTTCACAATATTGGTAGCATATGAGCCACCTAGAATAATGTAGATTTCTAGCCTATTAGTAGGTGTATGTCTTACCCCTCTCCATATTTATACTAGAACATAACTCGTAGTATCCATAGTTGATCAATATAACTGGATAGAACCTAGCATAACACAACTTGCAAGCCATAATTGGCATTTCTTCTAGCCACAAATTTCTATAAAACACTCATTTGGATATCTTCTTAATGCTCCCTTGTCATTTTATCATCTTGAGTGTTTCTATTTGTATATTATTTTATGTATGAGTGTTTGTACTATGTTTCTAATCTCTTAACATTATATTATTAGCTATTATATATCTCAAATAACATGGTTTTTTTATGAAATATTTGCATAACGTTCATGTCATATATAATATATTTTACTTGTTTTGTAGGTCTTCATTCTAGAGGAATACCCACCTCACCTTAAGATTTTGCATCTTATATAGTATCCTTGGGTAAATTTTATGGCTTTTGTATTTACTTTATCAAGAATATTTAATAGTGAAGGGGAAAAGTAGTCTCAAAAATTTCATAGCCTTGCAATTTTACACTATATCATGTATTTTCTTTAGCATTATAATATATAATATCTCAAATTCAAAATGTTAGCACTTGGATTATGTATTTCTGAAAATTTATTGGTGATGTAGGCTTTTTGAGTTTGAAATTTCCCAAATGGGAGTGCAATGCATATATGTCCATGCAAAACACTAGCATCTTATAAAAAATTATGATTCTAGTGATTGTTTGAGTTCTTCTTGTTGGTATTTTATTTTTTCACCTAAGGCTTCATAATGCTCTAAGAGGTTTCCAAACTTTATATCAATATAATTACAAAGCTAGTGGCCAACTGACAAGATTCAGTCAAAGACTGAGATCTCCTACACTTTTGGCTCTATGAAACCAAGGAGGGTTTTCTTATATGTGTTCATAAAAATGCTTCATGCATCAAGAACACTTCTACATACAGATACATTCCTATTAATGCGATTAGACAACATCTATCTAGGTTTTGGCAAACCAAAGAATAAAATCAACTATCTAAACCTAGGAAAGAGAATTAGATGTAAGATTTGTATCTCAAGAGAGATAGAATTTGATTTTTAAAATGTTTAGATCTTGAACCTTTACACTTAGGGCTACAGTCTTGCATTCCTAAAAAAAAAAGATCTGGAATGAACTATCCAGTGCCTCATCCAACCGGGCGGGAGTCACATAAAACATAACCCTGATATCATGGAACTCCTCATTATAATGCCTTACATTATGATATTTTCCATTAATTAAAATAGTATTCCTTAGTAAATCCTTAGCACATTATCATAGACCTGTAATTCCTTTTCAAGCATTTGATTAACTCATTAAGTTAAAGCAATAAAACTAACTACACATCCAAATATACCATTGAAACTAAATGAAAAAACCATTCATAAATCCATTCATAATCCATGATATGTACACAGGAGAGCAATTGTCTTAATTGTTTTGTAGATTTATTGATATTAGTTATTATAAAAGATAGCATGCTTATTTTATACAACACCCGACATGGAATGATTTTCCAACTAGAACCTTCCAAAATACCACAATATAAATTTTTTGTACACAACCTAAGCCTTACAATAAAAAAATTTGACCCCCAACAATAAGCCATGAAATCTCCTTTATAGAACAAGAGAGCAACAAGCATCGAGCTCCATTGTTCATTTCAAAATGAATTTCACTTTTTACAAAATGAAATTCAGATTCACTTCAAAAAACTCCTCATCATCAAATAAATAATTACAATATGCATAGAGGAACCAAAAATGGTTACACCACTGTAACTAGCCAAAAAATACAAAAAACACCATGCCACCCACACGCACATCCACATCAAACCCGAATCGCCGAAACAACACAAAAAAGAAGAAAGCACCACCTCAGCAACACCACTCATTCTCCAACACCCCGATCAACCACATGGCCCCAATACAAGCAACCGCTCCTGGTTCTTGCTTCAGTAAGAAGTGAGACCAGTTCTTTACCCCTACTTGTACCACCACTAGATCCAACAACATTACACGGTGCCACCGCAGTAATTGGAGAAACTGCGAGAACCTCCTCGTCAACTCCCATGAGTTTAGTCAGGGCTGCAAGGTAACTGTGGTAGTCTGAATAAGTTTCAGACCCCTTACCATCAGAGCTTGAAGAGAGCTCGACAGGTGATGTGGAACGTCCAAACCATGTCTCCACCCTTTGAGTGATAGTTCTAGAAGTACTAGGAACAATTTGTTTCTCTCTATGTTGCAAATTCCTTACACTCACTCTGGCACTTCATCATACTACTGACTTATCCATTGAAGATGCTAGCTCAAACTCAGCAAGAAAATCAATCTCCTACAAGAAAACAAACTTAAAATGCGATGATTCTAATGAGCAATTTAGCAGGCATTTATAGAGCAAGTCGGTGGAGGGAATATCAATTGCCCAAATTGTAGTACAAGAAAACGAGTGATTAATGGCTGACGTCACCACCATAGAAAAATTCCAAGCTCATGGAAAATGGCATACAAACCATCATTGGATTATCAGGTGGATACTACTCGCATGTAAGGAAATCAGGAGGAAATCCACTAAAAAACCCATGCCATTAATGAGAATAACTTGCAGAACGCAAATAACCCTCACATGGGTGAATTGTAACCCATTGAATTCAAACCATCGATGTGAAAAAGACCTAGCAAGTCAAACAACTCGGATTGAGTCAATGATCATTGAAAAATCCACATCATCACTTGGGGAAAATAGTAGCAAATCACACCCGTCACAATCAGGAATGTCTGACCAAGCAATAGGCCCCACCCAAGCCACATGTCACTGGCTCGCAAACCTCATGACATTTTTGAAAAAATTAATCTGCTCGTGCGAGGCCTGCAAGGGACGGTCATCATTAATCCCTGTCATTTAATAGCCACCATAGAAAATACATCCACTTGTCACTGTTGGCACATCAAGACAGGCCCCACTCTACCGTACTTGATAGATGATGGCATCTCACACACCTCACATGACTTTAGTGACGTTGGAAGGAAACCTTGTGAGGTCTGTGAGGAACGGTCTATATCAGAACCCGTAATCTGACAGTCACCCAAACTATATAGGGAAAAATAATTATAACAGTGGGGCCAACCGGAAAAAACCCTTGGAGGCACAATAATTTAGGCTCAAGTGGCAAAGAAAAAACTGATAGGTCAAGTGAAAAGGGGTCGGTAACAACATGAAAAAAAGCTTAGTCAGATCACTTAAGAGACTGGTGACCCCCAATAACAAGTCAATGCTAAAACATAAAGTGAGGGTTTGAAAAAGGTATCAATCAATTTTATCATGGGTAACAAAAAACCCTAAACCCTATGCATTAGATCCCTAGCCATAAAAGGTAAACAGACATGCCCAAACTAGGCAAAAATTTGATTTTTAAAAAAAGTCTCATCAGTGGCTCTGACTGGGGATGTATGCCCCCTACGAGCATAGCAAGATTCCAGAATCTCTAGTTTCACAGACCAGATCATTGAATCACACAAGTACCTTGAAGAATTCTTTACCATGTTTGTTAATTGGAACTTGTTTACATCCCACTTGGTGGCCCCAGGCCCCCAAACAAGGGAAATCAGATTTTACCCCTATCAAAAATGAAATTCTTTGCTACCTGGAGTAAACCAAATCTGCAAATTTTACCTCTATCATGAATTGCCCACAAATTAGCTTGGTTATTGACACATCCCACTATAACACTATGCTTTCCAATGCCACCAATAACTCTATCAATCTGCAATATGCAATCTGACATCAACTGAAATTCATAATCACTGTGACATTCTACCTTAGGCTGCTCCTAGGCGTGTTTCACTAGAATTGAGAAATAAAAACATTCATAATCCATTTGATCCTTGACATCACACAACTCAACATCAAAAAACATGGCATCAAAATCAGTTTGCACATCGAATTGAAAACCCTCATACAAAAATTTGTGCATGTTGTACAAACCATTGTTTCATAAAATAGAAGATGCATAATTTGGGGAATCTTCACCTTGATGATTACAATATAATCCTAATTTCCAGTAGTTGTATTCAAATGTCCTAGAACACTTCATGATATTAAATAGAAAAAGAAATCATAAGTCACTTCTTGCTCCAAGAAATGTATGAAAATATTCATTTTAGGCATCTCACAATACATCTCCTCGTGCATTCCATCATCTATTCCCAAATGGAAAACCTCAATGGCAGGCTCTAGCAAACCAACTTCAACAAGGGCAATAGGTAAACAGTTGTGTGCATTGGCCTCCTTATGTTCAACACCACCCGCTATATGTGTTAATTTATAAGTGAAAATTTCAGCACAAGCTGAAAACTTTTCACCAGCAATATCAATGACACTTTCATCATAAGCTGAAAACTTTTCACCAGCAGTATCAATGACACTTCCATTATAAGCTGAAAACTTTTCACCAGCAATATCAATGACACTTTCATCATAAGCTAAAATCTTTTCACTAGCAATATCAATGATAGAAGGTCACAACCAATCAATCTCAGCTTCATACAAACAATCAGGAATATCAATAGTACCAATATATTCATCAATATGTTGGTTACCTCCAGTATTATTCTTTAGATCACTATATTGAACACACACCTCATTGTCTTCAAACTCCTCAATATTTACACAACAAGCATGTTCCATTGCCAAAACATCTAGAGTATACTCTAAGTATTCATCATTTGAAATTTTCCCCCTCATTTGAAAGAAAATAAGATCATGAGGCTCTATATTACCACAAAACTCTAGTAAGGGGAAAGGTTCCACTTCATCCTCAGTAATACAATCATCACTACTAAAAACACAATCACTATCCTGTAACAAAACATCGATGACATGTGTGTTATAATCATGACATGGAAAAGCAATGGGTGTCTCGCTTAATCCTCCATCACCTTGTCGCTCAAGCCTTTGTGCAACTATCCAACACTCTTCAAAAGGGCAAGCATCATCTTCATTTTGTACAAATATACTCTTGGTTGATTCTGCAATCTCTATCCAATCAAGTACTTGATCAATCTATATGGCTTCAATTCTTCTATCAAAGTACTCAACCTGGGTTCATAAATCTCACAAAACAAATCAATGCACACAGACTCCTTAGGTCTGAAATCTTTGGGAATTTCTATCAAAGCATCCAAAAATCTCAAAAACAACTGATATGGAGATTCTCCCTCTTGTCTCTTCATTTCATACAATTCTTGCACAAAAGAGTTTTAATCATCATTAATCAAGTTGAACTGGCTTTCAACTTGGGTTTCATCATTATCATCACACTGTAATGGAGGATATATTACAGTTGCCAAAGCATTCTTATCATAATGAGCATTTTGTGCAGCCAACTCTAGACTTTTACTAGTATGAGTTATGCCAGGGTAATCCACACTTGCAACTAGATACCCTTTCATCATAGAGTATTTCAAGTTGTTCTCAATGTCCATGGCAGTTTGGTATGCCTGAAGTAATGTTGTAGGCTCTTTATCCCTTAACAAGAATCCCATCTTACTATCAAATGCACCAAGATACACAACCAAGAATTCATCATCATTTGGCCGCACACTCTTTGGGATTTCCCTGATAGCCTTTGCAAATCAAAGATTGAAAATAGGGACCAACTCTTTTTCACTTATATGGATCTCCATAAATTGTTTCCTCACCTCACCTGGATTTACCCTTTCACCAAATTGCTCAACAAAGGCTATCATAAACTGACACCATGAAGCTATAGAACATGATGGTAAATATGAAAACCAATCCCTAAAATCATCCCTCAAGGATACAAACAATTTCATAACAACGTCCTCATGATTTATCTCATAATCCCCCATCACATCCTTGAATGTTTGCAGATTCTTAGAGGAAGATTCTGCACTTTGCCCCATATATTTAAGCGAATATTTCCTAATCTTATTAGGAATTAAATTAGGGAAACCTTTAATACCATTGAAAACCAATGGCATATACCTTTGAATTACAAGATCCCCTGAAGGGCTTATTGAAACTTGTTTCCTTTGCATATTTGTTTCTGACATCTCATACGAAAACTCTCTTATACCCATTCAATCACTATCAACTTTATATGTGGTTATCAAATACATCATTTACTAATTCGGCCATGATTCTAAAATACTGACATAAATACTCATACCTTGAGCCTTTTAGAGGTATAATACAACATAAACATACTTCTCAAATCATTTTATATGTTGCATTATTAGAAGTATGGAAAGACTAACAATTGTTCCTTTCTTAATGCTAGAACATGTACTGAGGAATAATTAATCCTCCCTAGTTACGGATGTTTCTCATTATCAAAATATTGACCTGTTTAGATTAATGAGAATACCTAGAAATTAAGTAGCACTTATTAACCTTGTCTCCCTAACTGTAATTGTTACAGGCCTGGGACTTTTCCTTGTGTATCAACTGGTTCTTCAGATAGAGTCGCCACCTCTTCAACAGAGGACTGAATTTCAAAAGAACATGAAATTCCTTTACTTTTTCAAAAGATTGAGCACATTATGGGTCTTTGTCCTCAATAGAGTCACATTCAAATATTATGAGATCATATTGCTACCAAAATTTTCCACATCCATAACCTTTCACCATCCAAACTTAAAATTTAGGTCCACTAAACAAATGATTCTGGATAGCCACCTCCTACTACCGTGGTTTTTCTCTTCTCTTTTTCTTTAAATTTCTCAAAAGTTCTCGCTAATAAAATCACCATTGAACTAATGACTCAGGCATAAAACATATTTCATCAAGTTTAACCTTATGCTTACAAATAATATGTCAGTATTATAATGAATCTATAATAGTAATATCTGCAGCTAAAACTTCTGAGTCTTTTCCCAACGGAGTACCACAGATTATAAAAATGTTCAGGTTCACTACAACAAATTCTTCCTCCAGGGTTGAAATCCTTTAGTATCTGAACTAAATTCAGAATGAAAAATCATTTGAATCTATGCAATAACTCTTGAGGCTGGATTCTGCAATTTAGAATTTTCACAAATTCTCCCCAATAGAGTTGTCATTCTATTACTATTTTATTTTTCTAGCTAAGGCTTCATAATGCTCTAAGAGGTTGCCAAACTCTATATTCAAGAAATTACGAAGCTAGTGGCCAACTGACAAGATTCAGTCAAAGACTGAGATCTCCTACACTTTTGGCTCTATGAAACCAAGGAAGGTTTTCCTATATGTGTTCATAAAAATGCTTCATGCCTCAAGAACACTTCTACATATAGATACATTCCTATTAATGCGATTAGACAACATCTATCCAGGTTTTGGCAAACCAAAGAATAAAAAAAACTATCTAAAGCTAGGAAAGCAGACTTAGATGTAAGATTTGTATCTCAAGAGAGATAGAATTTGATTTTTAAAATGTTCAGATCTTGAACCCTTACACTTAGGGCTACGGTCTTTCATTCCTAAAACAAAGATCTGGAATGAACTATCCAATGCCTCATCCAACCAGGTGGGAGTCACATAAAACATAACCCCGATATCATGGAACTCATCATTATAATGCCTTACATTATAATATTTTCCATTAATTAAAACAATACTCCTTAGTAAATCCTCAGCACATTATCATAGACCTGTAATTCCTTTTCAAGCATTTGATTAACTCATTAATTTAAAGCAATAAAACTAACTACACATCCAAATATACCATTGAAACTGAATGAAAAAACCATTCATAAATCCATTCATAATCCATGATATGTACACAGGAGAGAAATTGTCTTAATTGTTTTATAGATTTATTGATATCAGTTATTATAAAAGCATATCATGCTTATTTTATACAACACCCGACATGGAATGATTTTCCAACTAGAACCTTTCAAAATACCACAATATAACCTCTATGTACATAGCCTAAGCCTTATGATACAAAAATCTGACCCCCAACAATGAGCCATGAAATCTCCTTTATAGAACAAGAGAGCAACAAGCATTGAGCTCCATTGTTCATTTCAAAATGAGTTTCAATTTTTACGAAATTAAATTCAGATTCACTTCAAAAAAATCCTCATCATCAAATAAATAATTGCAATATGCACAGAGGAACCAAAAATGGTTACACCACTATAACCAGCCGAAAAAGACAAAAAACACCATGCCACTCACGCGCACGTTTGCATCAAACCCGAACCGTCGAAATAGCACAAAAAATAAAAAAGCACCACCTCAACAACACCACTCATTCTCCAACACCCCAAGCAACCACATGGCCCTGATACAAGCGAGACCAGTTCTTTACCCCTGCTTGTACTAGCACTAGATCCAACAACATTACATGGTGGCAGTAATTGGAGAAACTACGAACACCTCCTCGTCAACTCCCATGAGTTCAGTTAGGCCCACGAGGTAACTGTGGTAGTCTAAATCAGTTTCAGACCCCTCACCATCAGAGCCTAAAGAGAGCTCGACAGGTGACATGGAATGTCCAGACCTCGTCTCCACCCTTTGAGTGATCATTTCGTAAGTATTGGGAACAATTTGTTTCTCCCTGTGTTGCAAATTATTTACACTCACTCTAGAACTTCGTCGTACTAGTGACTTAACCATTGAAGATGCTAGCTCAAACTCAGCAAGAAAATCAATCTCTTGCAAGCAAACAAACTTAAAATGCGATGATTCTGATGAGAAAATTAGTAGGAATTTATAGAGCAAGCCGGTGCAGGGATAATTAATTGCCCAAATTGTAGTACAAGAAAATGAGTGATTAATGGTTGATGTCGCCACCATAGAAAAATTCTGAGCTCATAGAAAATGACGTACAACCCATCATTGCATTATCAGGTGGATACCACTTGCATGCAAGGAAATTAAGAGGAAATCCACTGAAAAACTTGTGCCATTAATGAGAATAACTTGTAGAAAACAAATAATCTTCACATGGGTGAATTGTAACCCTTTGAATTCAAACCGCCAATGTGAAAAAGACCTGGCAAGTCAGACGACTCAGATTGAGTCAATGATCGTTGAAAAATCCACATCACCACTTGGGAAAAACAACAGCCAATCACACCCCTCGCAATCAAGAATGCATGACCGAGCAGCATGGCCCACCCAACCCCCTTGTTCTGCGGAGCCAAGCCACGTGTCACTAGCTCACAAACCTCACAGAATTTTTGGAAACATTAATCCACTCATGTGAGGCCTGCGAGGGATGGCCATCATTAATCCCCATCATTTAATATCCACCGTAGAAAAGACATCCACTTGTCACTATTGGCACATAAGGACACACCCCACTCTATCATACTTGAAAGATGGGGGCATCTCGCACACCTCGCACCACTTTAGTGATGTCAACAGAAAACCTTATGAGGTCTGCGAGGAATGGTCCAAATCAGAACCCGTGATCCGATGGTTAGCCAAACTGCATAGGTAAAAAATAATTATAATAGTGGGGAAAAATGAAAAAAACCCTCAGAGGAACAATAATTTAGGCTCAAGTGGCAAAGCAAAAACCGATAGGTCGGGTGAAAAGGAGTCGGTAACAGCATGAAAAACAGGTTCAGTCGGATGACTTAAGAGACCGGTGACCCCTAATAACAGGTCAATGCTAAAACATAACGTGAGGGTTTAAAAAAGGTATCAATCAATTTTATCAAGGGTAACAAAAATCCCTAAACCCTAAGCATTAGATCCCCAGCCATAAAAGGTAAACAGACATGCCCAAACCAGGCAAAAATTTGACAAATTTTAAAAGTCCCATCACTTCTTTCCCTTTATCTCATTTATATTTGAGGAAGTGATGACTTCCCATGTGATTTTGGAATCATCTCAACTTAAAAGTTCTCATTTTGGCTCCCAAGCAATATTTTTCATTCTCATACTTTCATCACAGAAATTTTTGAAGAAGCTCTATCAACCTCAAGAAAACTAGTAGGCTATAAAACTATACTAGCTCTTTGCATGCAATTTTATTCAAGACTTTCAAGTAATATATTTGTAGAATAGTGGAAATAATTATAAACAGAACAACAACAATTTTCTTAGATGTTTTGAAAATCTTCTAGGTAATTTTGTTCTGGTGATATTGTTCCCTTTATACTTTATTATAACTTTTTATTTTTATTTACAATCCCTAAGTGCTAGCATTATTTTTCTAGAATTGTTTATATCTTGTTTGTCTTCATTTTTTAGTTTAAAAAAATTCAAATCATATTTCAAATATATAAAAAATATAGGCTACCAATGTTGGTAGAAATATCAAAATGGGATTTGACCGAGTTAAGCTCCTCAATAGCCACTAAAACAATTTATTTTATTTTATTTATTTCCAAGTTCTTATTGAAGAAGAAACAACATCTTCTTGTGACATATTTTCCAACCTTTCCTTTTACATTTCACTTTCTTCTTGATTTGAAAAAATATATTCTATAATTTTACACACTTCAAAATTAGGTCTCCTATATTTTATGCATATAGGAGGTACATTTGTACTTGATGGTAAATTTTATTTTGCAACTAGTCTAGATGAAAATGCAAGAGGAAGATGTCCATATGACTTGTTGTTGTCCTTAATAAAGGCTTCCAAATGAAGACTCCAAGTTCTTTGTGATCAACATTTCCTATTTTCATTGATAAAAAATTATATAATTTCTATGTAATAAGATATTTTCACTAGTTTTCATAGTTAAAATTTTTAGCTCAAATTTGTATTTTTGTTTTCACATAAATTATTCATAAAAAGGCTAATTAGAGTAGAGTTCAGTGAAACTTAAGCTATTATTTTATCCTAATGTGGATAGAGAGGTTAGATCTCAAGGGAGATCCCCTTTGAAGTAGTTAAAATTTTGACTCCTCTATAGGAGGCCACTCCATCGGTAACATCTTGTGCATCATTTTATGCCATGTAACATTTTTCAAAAATAAAAATTGGATAACACTCTTTGTATTTTGAGTTATAAGTTTTGAAAATAATTTTTCTATTTTAATTTTCAAAACAATTCAAGTAGAACAAAAAATAATAATTTAAAGTTTTAAAGGGTTACATTGGAAAGTAGTAAATAATTATTAATTTATAAAAATATAAAAATATGTGTCACATCTATCTATCATTTATCTATATTCAAGCTTCAATGAAAAATACTAAAACTTGCTCAAAATTAGGTTGGATAGAATAACACTAGTTATGTTATCCCAAAAATTTAAGCAGCGCATCTTTGAAATAGCTAATTATCACCAAACTAATTTAAAACTATTCAAAAAGAAAAGTGTTTCTAAACTACATTCAAATTCTTATAGGTTATATTATGATTTATTTTTCATATTTTCTAGATAAGTCTTTTGATTTTTTATATGAAGATACTTCAGTATTTTTTGATATTTTCATTGTCATTTAAGGGTGTTGTTTTGCTCATCATAATCTTGCACTCGGGTATGTGCAAGATCATCATGGAAAAAACAAGCCCTTAAGTGGCAATAAAAAGACAAAAAATCAGAGTTAGACAGCTTGACATAAAAATTTGAATAAGTTATCTATATTATTTCAAAAAAATGTAAAAATAGAATATGTAGCAAATCAAATGTAGTTTCTAAACTACTAGACCTTTATTTTATTTTTTAAAAATCTATTTGATGAAAATTTGAAATTTCAATGCGATAGTATTTAAATTTCAGGGTAAAAATAAGAAGTAGGTGTCTGTCTGACCACCCTAACCACAATAAAATTATAATATTTTTTTATAATCTTTGAGATATAAGTAGAGGACTCATGTCCCGATGTGATGCAATTTTTTTATAATTGTTTTCCAAATAAATAATTAATTATGAATTTTTTATTACAACTTTTAAAAAATATAAAAACTCGTCTATCTAACCGCCTTGGTCAAAAATTCATGAAATTCATTTTTTTATTTTTTAATCCTATAGTATGCAAAGCATAGAATGTGATGCATGTTTTGTATTCAAAAAATGTGATACCATTTGAAAGTTATAGATGTTTTTCAATCAGCCTATCAATCAGGACTTTATTCGTAATTATAATAAAAAATGAATAATAATTATTTATTAAATTCAAAGTAAAACATAATTTATATTGGTGGAAAGCTGAGAATCTCCTCTAAAAACCTTTTTCGTTTCATCAATTTTGGGTTTAAAAAAAGTCGTCAGCCACATGGACCATCATAGGCTTACATATCTCCACTTTTTCGCCCATCATGATCCTGCACATACCCACTCACCCTAAACTTGTATTAGTGTGATGTATGTGTATGACATGTGTGACATCTTGAAAAATGCGTTCCTCCTCAATTCGTGTCCATTTGAACAAGGAGTTGCGTTATAAATCACAATGAGGAATATTATAAGCAAAAGAAAGACTATTAGTTTCCTTGATAATAGTCAAGCCCCTTTATTTATGTACAAAGATTAAAAACATGTTGAAGAGATATTTAAACTATGGTGTAACTTAAGAAAATTGATGCAACACTTGAATGATCTTTATGCTAATATGTAATTATATGATGAAACTAATGACCTATGAGGTGTCTTTAAACACATATTTTTAGAAATACAACTCAAGACTTTAAACATGCCAACTAGTGTGAATAATCACATTTTGAGAAAGTCAACTTGAGAACATGAAATTTGAAATAACTAGACTATAATATTTTATTAAGATTTAAGTATTATATAATTGTTAAATCAAACTTATGAACCCATATTCAATACACAAATTATAACTTGATTTAATGAAAAAAAAAAGAATTTACAAATAATCAGACTTCTAAAAATCCTATAAAATTAAACAATCCCAATCAAAATAATAAATATAACAATTATGCAAGTAAAAGTAAAACATAAAGTTGCAACCCAAATGGAACATTCTAACCAATCCATGACACAACTTGAACATAGGACATGCTATAATAAAATAATATCAAACTTCTAAGTTGGCAATATTTTAAATTTTATAAATCTATTACACATTAAAATAATTTGGCATTAATCCAACTTGAAAAAGGAAAAGTGTGAAATCTAGTTAAAATAATAAAAAAATCACTTGTGTGCTTTATGACACTTCTTCCACCCAACCTTAAAAAAAACAATAAAACATTTATCTTTAAAGATCCTCGCACACCAATAAAAATATATAATAATGTTAAATTAATAGTTAAAACAAACAATTCTAAGCCACCCTTCCACAAAAGGATAGCCCACCACTTCTCCCTAGTCAATAACTACAGAAATCGTCATTCCCCTCCATTCTACTCGTTTCCATGTTGGAAATTATTATCTGCCTTTTTTTCACAATCCCGTATTGGCTGGAAGAAAGTTCCAAACTTTATGCACCCCATTATATGATACCATCTCCATGCTCACATCCTTCCACCTTCACTCATTTTTCTTCTTTAATATTAACCCACCATCCAACTTGTCATACATTTGTCAACTCTTTTATGACTTCAACGATGGACAGTTATCCACGTAGGTGTCTAAACATTGCTTTTGCTTTTTCATATGAAAGGCTTTTTCTTTTTCATATGAAACATCTATAGATATTAGTATTTTTTTTGGTGTTTTGCTTGTGTGGATTATAGAAAAAATACTTATTCTACACGTTTCTTTTTTGTTTTGAATTTTTTTGGATGATGTGTGTTTTATATAATAATTAGTCCATATGGTGATATATTTTTGCATGGACCCAAGAATAGCATCATTCCATTTCCACAGTTTAAAGGATTGAAACTTGATTTGCAATTCTTGTTGTCCACTCATATTTGTGGAGTAAAAGTGACTTGGGTCACTTCCACATTTATGGATTTGAACCCCAAACTCTTAAATTAAAAAAATTCTAATTGTGTCCATTCTCCCACTTTCCTAGTTGTAGATTGAGCTAATTATAATGCAATATATGAAAAGCTTTTTCTTTTTCATATGAAACATCTAGATTATATAGATATTAGTATCTTTTTGGTTTTTTTGCTTGTATGGATTATGGCACAAATACTTATCCTACACGTTTCTTTTTTGTTTTGAGCTTTTTTTGGATGATGTGTCTTTTATATAATAATTAGTTCATATGTTGGTATATTTTTGCATGGACCCAAGAATAGCATCATTCCATTTCCACACTTCAAAAGATTAAGACTTGATTTGCAATTCTTTTTGTCCACTCATATTTGTGGAGTAAAATTGATGTGGGTCACTTCCATGTGTATGGATTTGAACCCCAAACTTTTAAATTTAAAATTTTCAAATTGGGTCCATTCTCCCACTTTTCTAGTTGTAGATTGAGTTAATTATAATGCAATTTTTTTCAATTTAGACACAAGGGTGTTGTATAAAAGGAAATACCCAAATACATTTCAATCATCAAAACATGATTGGTCATTACTGAGGGACAATTATATGAGAGTGTTAAAGCAACATTATGGAACATTTTAATTATTTTTTGCTATCAAAACATGTGCACAAAGATAGGGAGCCAAAATGTGTCCAAAAGTATTTGAAGGAAAAATAAGGTATCATGCATTCACATTATAACACATTCATATTAACTAATAAAAAACCATGTATTAAAATTCTTACCTTATGCCATTTTTCAAATTATAATATGACACATCATATAATACACACATTTGGTTTTATTTCCTTAAGAATCCCAACCCCTAAGCCTCTATTTGGCTTCAATATTTGATCCTAAGCATTATAACTTCATGCAACATGCTCAAATTTATGTTTTATAAAAAAATAAAATACATACAAATGGTATATGTGTTATCCACTAGGTTTGCATAATTCAAGGATAGCATTTTAAAAACAAATACCATTGATGAGTCCAATTAATGGCTCAATTTTGATAGGGTTTATCATATATTTGTTGTTGATACTATAGACTATGACACTTGGTTATTAACACTCTCCATGTTATTTCCTTAAAATTTATAAACCTTGGGCATAAACTTATCATTGTGACTTTTGTTGACATTAACACACTATGTGATTAATCTATGTTAATTTTACATGTAGTTGAATGGATGTTAGTTTAAGGTAATTATGGATATGCATTTGTCTTGTGCATGCTAAAGTTATAATGCAAGTCCAGATTGAGATGCAAAAATAAAAGGAGCTTGCAATGTGGAAGGAGTTCATGCCAGCTGCTTAGTTGCTGAAAAATTCAAGTAGAGATGGACATTGAAGAAGTCAAGTGGTTGGAAACTTCTAGCTCGTGTGGAAGTTAGTCTTAATGGTCATGTTTGTTGGTTGAGTAGATTTAGGAGATGTTGTTATGCTGGATTCTTGTTGAAGCAAGTTTGGTTTGACCGAATCTTGTGCATGCATAACCTCCTTCCTCTTTTTCATCCTTTCAATAAGTGGCATTCTCCTAATCTATTGGAGTTGACTTCCTTGTTAGTTAAGCTAGTTAAAATCTTTTCTTCTATAAATAATGGTCAGATGCTCCTCTTCAAGAGGTTGAACATTCTAAGAATCGTACTTGCATTTTCAATTTTCAAGAAATGCAGTTATGTTGTTGCTACGTTGTAGTCATGTTTTCAACGAATAAAATGATATTTTAGTTTGTTACATCTGAGTTAGTTCAAGAAAAACTCATTCAAGGGGGCCCACTTGGTGATAATTCCATCCTTTCAGTTTAGTAGTTACCTTTTTTTTCAGCAATTAGTTACAGTCAGGTAGCAGTTGTTTGTTCTTGCATCCACTAGAACTCTATTTTGTGTTTGTTCCTGTAGCCATGACAGACAGAGTAAATTCCTATCTATTTACTGAGACTTTTGTTTCTATAATTCATTTTAGTACAGTTTAGTGGTTGGTTTATGTTTATTACTTATGTTGTTTCCTTTCAAGCATCTTACTTTCAGTATTACTTCCTTTCTAAGTTATAGGATAAAGATGGATACAATGGAATCCTAGTGCATTATATTGCTAACCCATTTCAAGTTCACATCCTAGGTTGATAATAAAATGAATCTTCATGATGAGCAAGATAGTTACTTGGTGTAGATATTTAATCTTCAAGTTATATCTTTGCAGGCTTAGTTATTGAACCATTAAAGGAGGCTAACATTTTTGCCATCGTTGTTGAGGATTCTTATTGTTCATCTTGCTTTGGTTGCAGTGGTTCTTGATTTTCAACTTGCTCTACAATTGTAGCAAGCTCTTCTAAACCCATGTTTGCATGTTCCTCAAAGATATCTTTCATTTCAACATTTACCTTCCCTTAGGAGCTTCTATCTCCTTCCTAGGTGTTCTTATGAGCCTAGGGCTTCTTTTTGGAGGTATATTAGTAGCTAGCTCAGCTGGTTTTGATTTCTTTAAAGGAATTTTATGTTTTTCAACAGCTGTAGGAAGACTAGTTTCATCAGATTTTTATTTCCTAGGGCTAGGTTTTTCTTTTTCTGATGTTTGGTTCCCAACCTTCCCTTTTCTAGTTTCTACCTCCCTCATTTGCGCTTCCTCTTTCTTAATGGTTTCCCTACTACAAATTGGAGTTTTAGAAAGAACATTGACATTAGGGTTTGTGGATGAAATTTCTTCCTCTAAATATTTTGATTCAAAGGAGCCATTTTCTATTGTTGATTCGAATGCAGGATGGTTTATACTAGGGTTTGTGCTAGAGGTTGAAGCTCTAGGAGTGGTTTTAGCAACCCCCTCACCCCTACTAACCCTACGAGCCTGAGGCTAACCTCCATGAGACACATTTTCTAATCTAAACTGATCAATGTTCACAACTCTTCCCATGACATACCAAATACTTCTTGTAAAGATTTTTCTACTAACAATTTTATCAAACAGTGATGGGAGATAGAACTGTCCCTACCTTTTTGTGTTTCATCTACCATGATTTCTAGGAGGTTGTACAACACATTGGGCATGTGCATCCTTCTTTCATGTCTCATATGGTTCAGGAGCTTAAAAATGCACAGAATGGAGGCATGATTGGTGGCCTTCACATGTAATATACTTGACAATAAAAATAACAACTTGTTTCCATTTCTCTGGCAAAGAAACTCTTCTTGTACCATGTTTGTCCATAGTAAGCGAAGGATCACTAGGTTCTATGAACTCAACCCTAGCTAACCTAACATCTTTAGTAGGAGGGTAGGATTCTCCCTCGGTAGGTAAACCTGCTGCTTCCACAATTATTTCCTTAGTAGCTATAAATTCTAGCCCTTTTACCATTTCCTTACCATTAGAAAGTGTTTGTGCAAATTCTAGAGAAATGTCCTAATTGAAACTGTTTAGTTTCAGAAAGTAGTCCAACCATCCACATTTTTTGAATTCAGGTAAATAGAGTGCATTCTACAGTATCACGTCATGAACCGTAGGTTCATTCCTAATTAGCTGACCTCCCATTTTTTCTACGCACAATCAAACAAACAATTCTACAAAATTTATTTCCTACAATCCTTCTCTAAAAACCCAATTTCTTCAGCTTCCTGCAACTCTTCTTCAGTGCTAAAACCAATGTCATGTAACTCTTCAATTTACCTTTTTGGTGATGTTATGATTATGACTAAGGTAGTAAAGAAACACAAATGAGAAACATCATCAATAAAAATGGTGGTGGTTTAGTGTCACATCATGCGTATAGGCCATCATTTCAACTATTTCAAATTGGATCATTTTAAATTTGTTGGACATGTATGACACGTGGACATGATGGATTTACACTTCCTCCCCAACCAAAATTAAGGCATGTGTCTGCACAGGTCAGGATGTAATTATGGTGTGAAAGGGTAGAGTACTTAAGATGTGCTATGTGAAATATTAACATTAATATACAATAATCAAATAAATGCATTCAAGATAATTAAGATATAACAAGTTGTTACACACATACCTAGAAATTTGGAACATCTTTTCCAAAGAATGTGGATGAAGTACCAGTTATCAAAAAAGTTTAGTTGAGTAATTAAGTGAAGTGGCGATGGAGTGGAGTGAGGTGGAAAAAAGAGAGATAATGGAAATGAATAGGTAGATAATATTTATTGATGGAGAAAAGGATTTCCACAAAGTGGAAATATTTATTGTGATTGCATGCATACTTTGACTAGTTAGAAGGAGGGACACTAGGTCTGCTTCCTTTGGCTGTAGGAAGTTTGGAATTCCGATACCCAAAAAATTGCTACATAAATTACTGCTTGGAAACTCATTTATGATATAACCTGAGGCGGTGACCATTGACAAGGAGCTTAAATCTGACAGGGTCAATGGTTGTGAGTTCAACAACACCATTGGAAAAGACTTATGCCACTTCATATAGTCCCAACCACCTGGTTTGCAGTTTTCCTGTATTATCTTGATACCTAGAATCATAAAGGAGAGCCCAGTCACCTGGATGAAACAACTTTTCCTTTATATATTTATCATGTCATTTGATTCTTTGATTTTACACTATCTCAGCATGATGAAGAGCTGACTTTCTCATCTCATCCAAGGCATTTAGCTGCATGATCCTATCCTTCTATGCCTCAGATATGTCTATCCCAAGATCTAGTGCAGTTCTAAGAGTTTTATGCTCAAACTCAATAGGCATCATTGATGTTTTTCCATATAACAGCTCAAAGGGAGTAAAACTAGTTGTGGTTTTCCAAGTGGTTCTATAGGCCCATACAACTTCTGGCAACCTATTTTCCCAATCTTTCCTATGAAGTGCTACTGTCTTGGTCAAAATAGATTCTATTTCCCTATTTTTTACCTCAGATTGTTCATTGGCTTGTGGGTGATAGAAAGTAGATTTCCTATGTCTGACATTATACTCATTTACTAATGCTATGACTAGAGTAGATGTGAACTGGGCCTCTTGATCTATAACTATCTCTCTAGGAACTCCATAATGTGTGAATATTTCTTCATAGAGGAATTCTACAACTTTATTGTCCCTAGCATGATTCATGGCTTTTACCTTAGTCCATTTTGACATATAATCAGTGCAAACCAAGATGTAAGATTTACCATTTGATGGTGGATCAATGGGACCTAAAAAGTTAAGTCCTCATTTATCAAATGGTGTGATAACTACTTAAGGGTATAGAGGCATCTCAACTGATTTAGATGGTTGCCCCATTCTCTGGCACCTATCACATTTCTTGGTGTACTTGCTTACATCCTTATGCAGTGTAGGCCAATAGTATCATGTATTAAGGATCTTCATGACTGTCCTCTTAGCTGCAAAGTGTCCCCCACAAGGTTCATCATGGCATGCATACAATATATCATAAGTCTCATCTTCCCTTATACATCTTTTGAGCACATGATTTGGTCCAGTATAGAATAAACAACCTGCCATCCATGAGAATGGAAAAGTTTTCTCAATAAGAACCCTTCACTCTTTTGGAGAGAAATGAGGGGAAACTCTTTCAATAACCAAATAATTGGCTATATCGGCATACCAAGGTGTATGCACACTGATGGAGAAAAAATGTTCATCGGGAAAAGAGTAATCAATGAATTGAGTGTCTTCTGATGTTGTCAATGTGGAGAGAATTTTTTCCACAACATTTGCTTTCCCTAGCTTATCTATGATAGTGATATCAAATTCCTACATTAACAACAACCATCTTGACAATTTGTATGTGATCAATGGATTGTTCATAAGATATCTTATGGCTGCATGGTTTGTATGGACAAAGATCTGGTATCTTGTAATATAATGCCTAAATTTGTTGAGAGCATAGATGATTTCCAACATCTCCTTTTTTGTCACTGTGTAGTTAAACTCAACCCCTTGTAGGTTCTTGCTAATAAAGTATATTGCATGCTCAATTTCTCCCTCTTTTTGTCCTAAGACATCCCCTAGTGCATAATCAGATGCATCTATGTGAATGTGGAAAAGAAGTCCCAATTAGGGCCTTTGAGTATAGGAGCATGGGTTAATGTTGTTTTTAAATCAGAAAATGATTTATCACAATCTACTGTCCATTGGAACTCAACATCTTTAGTCAGAAGAGTGTAAAGTGATGTTTCCATCTTATAGAAATATTTTATGAAATGCCTATAGTAGCCTACATGTCCTAGGAAACTTCTAACATCTTTTTGCTTGACATGAATAGTAAGATTGGTAATTACCTCAATTTTGGTTGGGTCCACTTGAATTCCCTTTTGAGAGATATAATGGCCAAGAACCACTCCTTCTTGCATCATCATAAAGAATTTCTCATAGTTCAAGGAGAGATTATGGTCCCCACACCTTTGCAAACCCTTTTTGAGGTTTTCTAATGCTTCTACAAAATCAACACCATAAGTAGTGAAATCATCCATATAGATTTCCATACAATCATGGGAAATATCTAAGAATATACTAATAAGTTCTCTTTGGAAGGTTTCAGGTACATTGCATAGACCAAATGGGAGCACAAAATAGGCATTAGTCCCCCAAGGAAAAGTGAAAGTTGTCTTGTCTTGATCCTCAGGTGCAATATATATTTGATTATAGCCACTGAACCCATCTAAGAAGGAAAAATACTTCTTGTCTGCAAGTGAATGCAATACTTGGTCTATGAAAGGAAGGAGAAAGCGATCCTTTTTGGCGGAATAATTTAGTTCTCTATAGTGAACACAAGCTCTTCATTTACCTCCCTTTTTAGGCACAATCACCAAAGGAGACACCAATTGGTCGTTTGAGAGAGGGTAGATAAATCCTGCATCCAACAACTTTTGTAGTTCTCCTTTCACAATCTCCCTCAATGCAAGGTTGATTCTCCTCGGTGGTTGCCTAACTGGTGTGCAGTCATCCCTAATGTAGATCCTATGAGTACAAATTTTAGGATCTAAACCCTTCATGTCATGGGAATCCCATGCAAATGCTTGTTGATGCAGCTCTAACTGGTTTGTCAAAGATAATTGTTTCTCTTGAGTAAGCTTGTTATTTATATTCAAATGTTTCCCCTCATCAACGTGTACTTGCATAATCAACTCAATCATGGTTGTTTCACTGATATAGGGAGCTTTTACTTCATGAGGTAACAATGTATGAAGTATATCTCTTATTGCAAGAATTCAGGTGCAAAAGAAGCTAGTAGAAGTGTCTGCAATGGACATGCAGAAATGGATTCATGAGTGAGTGCTTCTTCATGCACTTCACAATGGTTTTGAATTATATGGGATAATATGTCATCTTCTTCCTGGAGTTGCATGAAAGGACTTTTTCCTATAATCATGAGTTGTGCCACTGAATTGGATTCCTCTACTTCTTCTCCTAATTTAGCTTTAGGGGAAAGGATCATAAAATTAGCTGGATACTCCCAAGAGTCTAGAATGACAACAAGGTCTTCAACTATACCATCTGGTTTGATAGTGGAACTATCAACAAGTTGCAGGACAATAGAAGTAGGTCTTACATTTGTAACATTCAATTGTTGCATGATATCTTTAGTCATCACATTGATAGCAACTCCTAAGTATATTAGAGATTTTTTTACTTGGATTCCATTTACGATGACTCCAACCACAAGACTACTTGGGTCATTATACTTAGGAATAGTTACTCTCCCAAGAATGATATCTGTCAATTGTCCCATCACATGAATAGTGGTGGGGTCCTTCTTTTTCCTCCCAGGCTTTTTGAGGCATGCTTCCTTAATAGCCTTACAATATATTGGAACATATTTTATGGCCTAAAACAAGGGTGTCTTGACACATATATGTTTTAGCTGATCCAAAATATCAAAGGTTGTTTCTTCCTTTTGCTTAGCAACTTCTAACCTTTGAGGAAATGGTGGGTCAAGATCAGTCTTCCAAACTAGTTCAGGATTCTTGGGCACACTTATCTGAGTAGGGATATTAGGTAAATTTTGATGCTCTTCCTCTTCCACAGGATGCTCTATGATAATAAGAGTGGAAGGTGATGACAAAGTGGTTCCTGAATGCATATGAATATTACTCAAACTCACAACATATGAAGGATATTGGTTTGGATCTATAGAGTAGACTGGTTGCTGATGTGGTTTATTATTTGGGTTGGGTGTGGGTTGAGTTGGTAATTGAATAGGTCTAGGTGTGCTAGAATTTGAGTTAGGAGGAGGCATTATGGTAGACTATTGAGGCTGCTACAAATAGCCAGTTGCCTAGCTTGGCCATTGTTGTCCTCCCCTCCATTGGGATGTTTATTTCCAATTTCCTTGGGGTTTTTGCCACTAAGGTGGGGTGTTTTGATGAATAGGACAAGTATTTGGAGGGTTGTTCCAAGGCTGAGGTGAATAAATTCCAAAGTTTGATGGATATTAGGGTTGTTGTTGATTATTAGATGCATAATAATTCATATAAGATCCATTGAAAGATAATGGGTCTGGTGGCATACCTTGTCTTGGATCCCATGGCCTTCTTTGTGCAATGTAGAAAACTTGATCTTCATCACCCTCAATCGGATTTAATTCAGGTGGGATGTTCTTGCTATCAATTTTGGCTACCATTTTACATTTGCAGTCCTTCTTCTTTTTCTTACAATGAGGACAAAATTCTGCCAACATTGCCTCTGCCTCCTCACGTTTCTTCTTTACTTAAAGTGTATCTAGCTAAGTTTCCATATTATTTATGATGTCCTACTTGAATTGTGATAGCAAATGAGTGATTTCCATCCTTGAAAGCCTATTAACGAAGGATTTACCCATAGAAGATTGTTAACCTCTTCCTTTCTTTATAAATGCCCTAGAGTGATTCTGACATATCTTCTTAATATCATCCCAGGGAACTTGGGTGATATCTCCTCCTCTTATCAAGTCCAATGCACCAATGCAAATCTCACTAATCCCTCTAAGGAAGAGAAACTTTTGAGACTCTTCATTGAGTGCATGATGTGGATATTTATGAAGAATAAATAGGAACCTTGACACATAGTCCTCCAAACTTTCATCCTCCTTCTGCTGCATCTTGAATATATCATCTCCTCTCATATCACTACCCCTAAAATATTCTTTATACTTATCAAAAAACATTTCCTTCATAACATCCCAAGTGTTCATAGTATTCCTACCTAAGCTCATAAACCATCTTAAAGCAACTTATTTCAAGGTAGTAGAAAATAGTTTAAGCCTATGAGCATCAGTAGTGCAATCATAGCTTCTGCAAAGGATATCAAATTCAAACAAGAAACTGTTTGGGTCCTTTGTTGCAAGCCCATAGAATTTAGGAAGAACTGAAGCAGGAATGTTCTTGAGGTTATCAACATCATTTTGTTGAGGGATAGGGAATGGAAAGGTTGGCTAGTTAGGCCTGATTGGAACAAACATATTTTCTTGATGGATTATCAGAACAAATGGATTCTCAATTAGTTTTTGAGTAGCTTGCTCTTTAGAGGAAGTTTCAGAACTGGTCAAATTGGGAAATGCTTTAGCAAAAGGGTTTACTTCTTCTTCTTCTTCATGCAAATTTTGAAACTCAACTAGCTGGTTATCAAGACTAGGATCAGTAGGAAGGAATCTCCCTTGAGCATCTCTTCTCCCACCCCTATGCATATAGTATTAAATTAGTATCAGCCAACTCACACAAAGAATTGGTTAAAGAATAGTGGATCATTACTTATTCTAATGAAGGGTATGCTAAGAAAAAACTTCAGAGATACCAAAAATAGGAAAGGAACTAGAAATGACTCCTAAGAACTTCCTAGTTTGGCTCAATTTTGATAGGGTTTATCATATATTTTTTGTTGATAATATAGACTATGGCACTTGGTTATTAATAATATCCATGTTATTTCCTTAAAATCCATAAGGGTGATCCCACAATACTGGCTTACAATCTTTGGGCAAACTGGACACTGAACTGATTTTTTTAACTAAATCTTCACTTTCAGGCTCCTATAGCTGCTAAACTGTGAGGAATTTGGAGATGATGTAAACTAGTGATTTGTGAAGTTTTGTTTATAGATTCTAAATATATTTTTTTCAAAAATTTTGGAATCAAATTGCACTTTTTTTTCATCTCCTTTGAAAACTAGTTTTTATCAATAAACAAAATTTTAAGGAGTGATGCTCACCATATACAACATAATTTTTTTTGTATGAAGGATAAAACTCTATTTTTTTCGAATTTAGATTTGTAACTATGATATCTAACCAGTTCATTTAGTTTCATAGTTTTTAATTAAATATTTTTTCCTTAATCAAGCTTCGAAGTCAAACCAATTACAATTTAGACATAGGAAGACTATATACAACATAAAATTTTATATATGTATCGAAATTCAAATTTTTTTAATGAATCAAGGACATCAATACCCAACTTGAACATATTTTGCAAAATTTTATTTTGATAATCTACTATTTTTCCACATGTGTAGAACAAAGAGCTTGATTTTCGGTGAAAAACCTACATTCACAAGAAATTAAAAATAAATAAAATAATCAAATTTAATTTAATTAAAATTATACTTTTTTGAAGCTTATAATAAGAACTACAGACTTACAAAAAATAAATTTTAAATAAACTCATTTGATCCCCCAAAAGGTAAATAAAAAGTGGTTTTTAATCAGCATTTTGATGGGTGTAAAGGAGACTCCATTATAGGTATGGTTTAAAACTAATGGGTTTCTATCCAAGGGGGCTTGGTCTAAGGTGGTTTGATCAAAACCTCTTCAATTGGAATCCTTTAAATGAAACTTTTCAAGGCTTAAATCATTATATTTTCTAAAAATATGTGATTTCAGAAAAAAATAAGATCTCCTAGAAAGTGTAAACCACTATTGTTATGACATTAAAATGCTATGTGATTAATCTATGTTAATTTTACATGTAGCTGAATGGATGCTACTTTAGGGTAATTATGGATATACATTTGTCTTGTGCACGCTAAAGTTATAATGTAGGTCTAGATTTAGATGCGAAAATAAAATGAGTTTGCAATGTGGAAGTAGTTCAGGCGAGCTTCTCAATTGCTAAAAGAGTCGAGTAGAGATGGACATTGAAGAAGTCAAGCAGTTGGAAAATTCTAGCTTGTGTGGAAGTTAATCTTAATGTCCATGTATGTTTGTTGAGTAGATTTAGGAGATGCTATTATGCTAGATTCTTGTTGAAGAAAGTTTGATTTGACCGAATCTTTTGCATGCATAACCTCCTTCCTCTTTTTCATGCTTTCAATAAGTGGCATCCTCCTAATCTGTTGGAGTTGACTGCCTTGTTATTTAAGTTAGTTAGAATATTTTCTTCTATAAATAATGCTCAGATTCTTCTCTTCAAGAGGTTGAACATTCTGGAGTTGTACTTGCATTTTTAGTTTTCAAGAAATACAGTTATGTTGTTGCTACATTGTAATCATGTTTTCAATGAATAAAATAATATTTTAGTTTGTTACATCTGAGTTAGTTCTAGAAAAAATCATTCAAGGGGGCCTACTTGGTGAGAATTCCATCCTTTCAGTTTATTAGTTAATTTTTTGTTCAACAATTAGTTACAATCTTAGCAGTTGTTTGTTCCTATAGCCACTAGAACTTTGTTCTGTGTCTATTCCTACAACCATGGCAAAAAAAGTAAATTCTTGTCTATTTACTAATACTTTTGTTTCTGTAATTCATTTTAGTACAGTTTAGTGGTTGGTTTATGTTTAGTACTTATGTTGATTTCTGTTAGGCATCTTACTTTTAGTATTACTTCCTTTCTAAGTTATAGGATAAAAATGGCTACAATGGAATCCCAGTGCATATACATTACTGACCCATTTCAAGTTCAGGTCCCTGGGTTGATAATGAAATGAACCTTCATGATGAGCAAGATAGCTACTTGGTGCAGATATTTAATCTTCAAGTTATAACTTTGATGGCTTAGTTATTGAACCATTAAAGGAGGCTAACAATCACTATGATGTCAAGCTCTATCTTGGATTTCTAATAATATGTTTTCTTTTTATAAATTCCAAATACATAAAGGTTTTTATGTTTAAATTTTTTAATTTTGTCTTCATTAGTTGAAAAAGCATGCAAATTATTATTTGTGCATTTTTTATCTACTCATCCAAGTTTGAAAAAATATATTTCATATTTTATGTATCATTTTATACACACTAAAAAATAATTTAATTTGATGAGCATGGTTGATTCATGTAGTTTAATCGAATGACCTTGATATAGAAGAAGGGCAATGCATATTAACCTAGCACAAGATTCATTGGTCATGATGTTAGGGTCGTGTTAAAGCATACTAAGAGGTGTATTACATATATACCATTAGTGTTGAGGCAATACACATTAAAGCTTTGTGTTTATTTGTACTTCAAAGTAATTAGATAAGGTGTTTCTAGTAGGAAGGTGGTGGTTAAGAATATATTTCCAAACTAAGGCAACCCAAAAGAAGCTTACAAAATAGAGCATCAACTATGAGGAAATTTGCAAGAGTGATTGTGGATAAACTAATAACTAGAGGTAATTTACATAAAATATAAGATGCTACCATATAGAGGACATGCCATTCTTAACATCACTAGGATTTTGAAGGAGGTGCTTGAGATGGTGAGGGCTATGTAGATCTATATGGATTCTTCTGAGGAGGACCACAAAACAAATCCTTACTCTAGAATTGGTGAAAGTGATGAAGAGCAATATGCCAAAATTTTTTAGTAGATAAAAAGTGAATAGGGTGACATGGAAGAAAGCATATTAAAAGCTATATCACCCATTGGTAAAAAAAACTATAGATGTTCTTAATTATTTTCATACTCTAAATATTAAAGAATTGATAGATTGGATAACTAGTTTAGAAGACCATCTTGAGTATGAAGATGATAATGATATAGATAGAGTAAAACTTTCCAAGATTAAGTTGAAGGTTCACATTGTCAAATGTGGAAAAGGTTAACTTAGTACCAAAAGATGAGATATAATGGTGAAGAAATTAAAATCTAAGTCTATTTCTATAAATTATTAATTAATACTACTAAAAAAAGTATACAATCTAAAGAGAAAATACATGGCTATGAAGGAATCCACTAAGCAATACTATAGAATAACAATCTAGTTAGGACACCATAATGAGGGAGTGGAGAAAGTAGTGAGATACATGAATGATTTGAAGGAATAAATTTAGGAAGAGTCTATTATTTCAAACATTCAAACAATAAAGGAAATATATTAGATGTACCTAACCATAGAAATAAAAGTAAACTAAAGATTTAAAGATAAAAATAGTAAATTAAAGATTTAAATATTAAATAAGTTAATAGAGAGTTGTATGAGCATGAATTTGCACCCCTAACACAAATTCCCTTTTACCCCCTTACACTTTAGAAAATCTAAGGTGGAGGATTAATTCCACTTAAGCCCACTATCCACATCACACATGGTGCCTTATTTATGTGTCGGTGGAGGCGTTTCTGTCGGGGATGCCCGTGCAGCGCGCAAATGTCTACGCAACGCACTTGCGTCCCTGGAAAATTCCTACAGGTGGAGTCTACAGAGACATTACACTCTCAATTGGGAATCGAAGTGTAACGCTCCTCTTTGGCTAGTCGACCCGAATATGTCTGTTTTCCATCCTTTCCTTCATATTCTTGACCATTCCATCCATTCTCAAGTTTGGACGAAGTTTTGAGAGATCTTGAGTTCATCACTTCACATTTTCTCCTCTTTCACACATCCATTCAAGCTTTGTAGCAACACTTTTCACTCCATTACAACAATCTACCACTCGATCACTTTGATAGTACGAGTGCAGGACAAACACCATTAAAACAGAGGCTTGAGTTCCTTGCATTCACTCCACAAGCCTTGAGCGCTTTGGACAGAGGTGGTAAGCTCCTCTCATCTCCTCTATCATATTCAGTTGAGTAAGCACATACTATTCTATAGTATTTCTTGTATACGTAGCTTGTATTCTTTCTTTATCTTTATTCCTATCAGTGCAAACTTGGTTGTCCATGGAAGTGGAAACACCAAAATAGGAGTCTGACTAAGGTAGGCCCCTAAACATCCCAAACATTTCCCCCTCTTCTATGTGCAGGTGGAGAGATCTTGAAGCAAGCTGGTGAGAAGACTATTGGGCGAAATCGTCTTCGTCACCCTTGCGGTAATATATTTTCTTTATCACGTTAATCTATTCATTTTGTACTTCTTGATCTTATTTTATCATTCTAGAAGATTCTAAACTAGGCCATTAGCCTACCTTTTAGAGTTTAACCTCGTCTCTCTAGTTTTCTGGCCATACGAAAGCCAACACATCTATGAGATGCCAACGCATCATGTTGTTGTCCCAGAACCACACTTATTTCCTCGGATAGAGAGTTATCTAAGACACAAAGTTGACTCCAGAGAGTGCTCATCTAGTCTCCCTTTAGCTCTCAAGATTGCAGAGTGATCGAAGGACACATAGTCCTCATCATTCTCATCCCTTCTATCCTAACCATTCTTTAAATTGAGGTAAGCTACGGCAGCCTTTCCACTCTTGGCCTTTCATGACCTGGGGCCTTGTAGTGGTTGGTCCCCCCCTCTTACATTTTTGGTGAACTCGACATGAACCAACGTCTATCCATTTGTCGACATCCTAAAAAATTTCACGTATACCTCTTAGTCCTTGTACCCTGGTGTGTGGTGAAAGTTTATGAGCTTCACGACCCAGTCTATGACCTCTGGGCATATTGTTATAATCTTGAAGTCTACGACACCTTTTGATGGAAAATATGAAGGTCTCCTCTAGCTTCACTACCAACCTTTTCTCTAGTTTTGTGGTTGGTCTATCCGCATAGGAGCACATATCACGAGGTGAATCTAAGTTTCTTGATGAAACTAATTGCATCCCTACTCCTCTTGCATCATCAACCTCTTCATCCTTAGATGAGAATGAGGTCGTCTGTATCCCTTCCGAGTACATTGTTAGCCTCGGTAAAGGGTTAGGTGCATTAGAAAATCACCTGGAAGGAAACCCGAAGATGGCTAGGGCTGCTAAGGTGATTGGTGAAATAAGATACATAGTGGAAGAGGTTCGGACAGGCGTGGAGCTCTTAGCTAGTCTCATTGGTCTGGCCAAAGCATGTGCACCCTTGAACCATGGTCGCATGATGCGAGGTGGCCTCTTCGAGGAACATGAGAGGAAGTTGGAGATGTCAATGCCTCCTACATCTATTATATGGCTGACACAGTCCCTTTGGTCAGTATACCTACTAATTTCAAAAAATTTGAGATTATCAAAGTAAATAGAAACCCTTTGGCTTTCCACTTCACCCCTTATGCCACCTCCGATGGTGGCAGAATGATAAGCGGAGGCTTTGGTGGTGGAAACTCAAAAGTGGGGCTAGCATTGGCGGAGGTGGTTTTGGAAAAAGTCATGTTGGAGGCTTCGGTTCTAGTGGTGGCTCTAGCGGAGGTCACACTAGTGGCAGTGACATTCATGGTGGCTCTAGTAGTGGTCACGATGGTGGTCACGGTGGTGGTCACAATGGTGGCTCTAGTAGTGGTTCCAGTGGTACCATGTCTTCTAATGACCCTATTTTGAATACCTTGCTTCAGAATATGGGGAAGATGTAGAACCAGCTAGTGAACCTTTCCCAGGCCTCAACCTAATCTATTTTTCAGCCCTTCTTCCTACATAGTCCGTTGTCGGTTGCAATCTTAAACACTCCTTTCCCGCAAGGGATGGAGATTCCCAAATTCAAGAAATACAGTGGTAAAGGGGACCCACAGACACATGTATCTGCCTTTAATGCCTTATGCATAGAATTTTTCAATCACGATACATTGATGGCCAAACTATTTCCCTAATCCCTCAAAGATACAACACTAGAATGGTACTGTTCTGTAATGTCACTTTTCCTCAAAAGTTATTTAAGTGTTAGCAGTGGATTTAGTGGATTAAATATTAGAATAAAGATAATTTAAAACTACAATATTATTAAAATAGATGCGATATGTGTGATTTTATTAAGAAATTCCAAAATAGATAGTTAACCTAATAAATGGAATACACATTCATATAATTCATATGCATTAACACCAAAATCATATATATTCTCAATATAATTTAGAATCAATGGTTTTAATACTTATCTGAATAATAATAATTGCAAAAGCCACTCTCAGTTCAAACACCTTCACATCAGTGGTAAAGTACTCAACAACATGTCCATAATGCATCCAGGATAGAAAGAATGTCAATGTATTACACACTACATTGTGGGTCATATCCTTTCTTCCAATTTTCTGCACCATTGGCCAAATGGGGAGAGGATTCGATGCATCCCATACTACATCGTGGGTCCATCCTCAGCCCCTAGGAATATGTTAGTGGTACTGGCTCTTGCCATGGAACAATCTAGGAGGAAAGCATACTTTTCTGCTCTACACGAGTGTTGCTTCCACCAGAACAATGCTCAACACTCGTGCCACAAAACCATGCCCTAGCCGAGACTGTCCTAAGTGCACGCACTTGTACCCCAGGTTGGACACACACTATAGATGTGCCCCTTCTCCATCATGTCCATAGCTCACCAACCACTTCCTTCTCCCTTGGTTGTTCTTCTTCCCTGAATGTTCTCCCTTCTTGCATGTCCCTCACAATTCTCACATGAATGATTTATATATCCTTTTAGGGGGTGATTTCCAAACCATCATGCCCTTTCAGAAAAGGTTTCCTTTTAATAATTATTTAAATAAATAATTATTCTTCTTCTTTTTTAAAGAGTGTTTATAAATATTCTTTATTAATCTCTCTTTTAACCAAAGGATCATAATATCCTTTATTTTTAATCTCCCTTTTTAATTCCAAAGACTTATTTATATATTTCTCTTCTCTTGGGAAAAAAGTCACATAACCATTCTCCCCCTATAGATTAACTAGTGTCCTCAGTAGCACAAGATGCATTTGCATCACAACTCAAGGGAGCACATCATCAATAATCAAATACTTTCATTTTTTCATAATACTTACTTTATGTACATTATTTTCTTTTGTAAATTCACAAGTAATTTTAATAAAATCACTTTTCCAATCCAATTTATGATGAGAACTATATATAAATCTTATGAAATATATCATGAATTTATAATTCAAAAGATAATTATATACTTAACCTCCTATACTTCAACATTGTCATTCTACTTACTCATGTAACTTCTTTAAATTATGAAAGTATTACAATGTAATCACACAATAATTACTATGCATGTATAATTGATACTATGTGGTAAGTCCTAATTTATAAAAGTAATCTATAATTTCAATGTACATTCGAAGATGGTATTCATGAATATCCTCTTTTCACATATCAAAATCAATGTACAAACATAATCTTAGTGTAAGGCAATTGTACAAGGTTGATGGGTTGATCAAGTCCACTTACAAGGTACAATTTTTTATATATAAATCTCCAATAACCCTATTTTTCTTATAGGTTTGACAACACAGGGAAATTCACTAAAATGATTTATAAAAGAAACATGTGAAAGATTTAAACATCACATAACCTACTTGTATATCATAGAAAAGGTTGGAATATAGAGTCTCTCCCCTTGTAAAATTTGACATGTCCTCATGCCTAAGCCTAAGAGCCTATTTAGTTTTATATCTTATAAAAACATGGTGTTATTCTCATCAACTCATTCCAAACACAATGCCAATATTCCAAGTTTAAGAGGTGAGTCCAAGGACTTGTGGGTTATGGGCCCATAATGTAACTTAAAATAGACATGCCAACCATGATAAAAGTATTTTCTCAAAATATACACAAAGCTATAAAAAGAAAAAGTTGGCATGATACTATCTTCATATGAAGACAAATTCTTTGTATAAGAGGATGCTAGCTAAATAGAAGATAGGTTTTATATTGCTAAATCTATTCTCAAGTTTATTTGATATTGTATGATGTATAAATTGATATTTCTAGAGCTTCATCAACCATATAATAGTTGGACTTATGTGAGTGAATTATCAAGGTTACCCTTGTAAAAATAATATAAATTATAACACCCTCGATATCATACTTTAAATTTCCATCAAATAACCTAATTTGTGCATTGTAAAATATGATTCAAATTTTATATTTCAATAAAAAATAATTATATATATATAATTTATATATTTATATTAAAAATCAGTAATGTTAATATATTCTTGTATAAAAATATACTTTTAAATAATAATTAGAGTTCTAATTAATTTTTTTATTAGTCCACATAAATATTAAAATAAAAAATTCTTTATAAGAACAAAATGTAGCCTTTACTTTAAAAATATCTTTAATAAAAGTTAGGCCACTTTTTAAAAGAAGGGATGTGAATTAGGTATTAGGCTTTATTATTATTATTTATTAGTAAGAATAGGAATAAATTTTTATATGTTTCGATCTTTTAGTAAGGTAAGTTCAGATTTTTTTTATGGAATATCACTTTGACTTATACAAAGACACCTTTGTCACATAAGAACGAAACATGCTTTCACTGGGCTTGGTTTACTTTGATACATCATTAGGTCCCTTATTAATTTTTGTCTAGATTTTTTTTTTTTTTTGTGAGTTCATTAATCGCTTTCTAGATGAGTTCATTAAGAGACATGACCCTTAACACAAGAGGCATCGATCTTTAGGAATGAGACATGTTCTTTTAATTAGGATCCAATATTCCATATACTATTGTTCAAATGTCAAGACATTGACGACCACATAAAATGTCCATAGAGTGTAAATGAATGGGTTTTAAAGCATATATGCATAACAAAGAGAGAAGAGGCTCGAAATTTGGAATTAAAGCATATTTGAAAAGATTAGGAATTTATTATGTATTAAGTAATATCTTATTTGAATGTATGTATATAAATACTATTAAAAGGTTATAGATATAGTGTTTCAAATAGATATTAGGTATAATTAGGGAGTTTTCAAGATAATATCAATTTTAAGCAAGATTTTAAATGTGAATGTGAAGATACTTATGTGATATAAGATTTTCAATATTTCTAATGAATAAATGGAGAAATAACAATTAGCATATGGGAAAAGGTTATAAGTTAGATATTATCTTATGACTCAAATGTTAGGATAAGTTTATAATGCTAGACACATACAAGGAGTATTTTAAAGATTCGTTAATATGAAATGTCAAAGTATACATATTTTTTTCAAAGAGAGGAAGGCTTGATTGTTAGGCTTTGATACCAAATGTAATGTCACTTCTCCTCGAAAGTTATTTAAGTGTTAGCAACAAATTTAGTGGATTAAATATTAGAATAAAGATAATTTAAAACTACAATATTATTAAAATAGATGCAAATAATCAATGCAAAAGATAATATGTGTGAGTTTATTAAGAAATTCCAAAATATATAGTTAACCTGATAAATGGAATACACATTCATATAATTCATATGTATTAACACCAAAATCATATATATATTCTCAACATAATTTAGAATCAATGGTTTTAATACTTATTTGAATAATAATACTTGCAAAATCCACTCTTAGTTCAAACACCTTCACATCAGTGACAAAGTACTCAACAACATGTCCATAATGCATCTCAGATAGAAAAAATATTGATGTATTGCACACTACATCGTGGGTCATATCGTTTCCTCCGGTTTTCTGCACCATTGGACAAATGGGGAGAGGATTCAATGCATCCCATACTACATCGTGGGTCCATCCTCAACCCCTAGGAATATGTCAGTGGTACTAGCTCTTGCCATGGAACAGTCTAGCAGGAAAGTGTACTTTTCTTCTCTACATGAGTGTTGGTTCCACCAGAACAATGCTCAACACTTTTTCCACAAAACCATGCCCTGGCTAGGACCGTCCTGAGTGCATGCACTTGTACCCCAGATTGGACACACACTATAGATGTTCCCCTTCTCCATCCTGTCCATAGCTCACCAACCACTTCCTTTTTCCTTGGTTGTTCTTCTTCCTTGAATGTTCTCCCTTCTTGCATGTCCCTCACAATTCTAACATGAATGATTTATATATCCTTTTAAGGGGTGATTTCCAAACCATCACACCCTTTCAAAAAAGGTTTCTTTTTAATAATTATTTAAATAAACAATTATTCTTCTTCGTTTTTAAAGAGTGTTTATAAATATTCTTTATTAATCTCTCTTTTAACCAAAGGATCATAATATCCTTTATTATTCATCTCCCTTTTTAATTCCAAATAGTTATTTATATATTTCTCTTCTCTTGGGAAAAAAGTCACATAACATGTTATTTGCCTGATAATTCCATCTTTACATTTGATCAGCTTGTGAAGTAGCTCCAGTGACAGTTCTAAGCCAATATCAGACCAAATATGACCTTCTCAGACCTTGTTAGATGCAAACAAGGGGAGAATGAAAAGATTACAATCTTTATATCATGGTACTAAGCACTCTTCTTACAGATCTTGTATCCATTACCCGATTTTGATGTACATAAGGTCTTCATAGGGAACTTGCAAAGGCCTTGGCAAGAGAAGTTTGCCCTCATGAAGTATCCTTCTTTTACACACTTGTGTGTGGCTTTACAGGAGTACCGTAGATGGTAGTACAGTTCGGGGGTCCTCCCTCGTGCTTTCATTCTGAAGAAAGATCTATCGTATCAATCTCAAGAAGAAGTAAAATTATTACGAATGTAATAGCCATTGTGGATAACAATGTTCTCAGACATGACCAAAAGTTTATGAAGCTATCAGAATCTTATTCTTCCATCTTGCAGAAGTTGGTGAAAGATAAGATCCTTACCCTACCACCTCCTAAACAAGTTAGAGAATCATACCCTAGCTGGTATGAAGAAAATACATACTGTCAGTACCATCAAGTTAACATACATGATACCGAACACTGCATGTGCCTGCATCATGATATACATGACCGCATTGAGGATGGTACTATCCATCTTGATGGGAGTAAATAAAACATGAACAAGTCAGTGGTGAAAGCTAACAATGACTTGCAAATATACACGAATCCATTTTTGTCACACTCTGCCAACATGATTATTGATCCCTCTAATTCTATTTCTCATCCTGAGGCATATGTTAACATGGTTACCATTACTCCCTCTCCTCCCCTTACGACCAGTTCACTGTATGTAACATTTACTTTGCAAGATGTGTCATCAAATGGTAAGCCTTCTCTGCTTTATATTCCCGCTTGCCTCAATGGCAACATTGTGACATGAATCTTAGTCAACCCCGCGAGTAGAGTGAATGCCATAACAAAGGAGACATTACTCTTGAACTCCCTGCAAAGGGAGGAATACGAAAAAAAAAAATCATCATCTGTATGCATGATGGACTTTCTCTTAAACCTTGTGGATCGATAACGTTGTCCATCTTGGTTGGACCCAAGAATGTAGACATGGTCTTTGATGTTATTCCAGAGTCAGACCTATTTAGAGTGAAGCTAGGTATACCTTGGCTAGCTTCCATGAATGGGATCACCTCCGTACTTCATAAGTGCCTTAATTTTTCCCATGAAGGTGTCATGCATGTAGTACATGACACTAGATATCAGCCAATGGTATCTCATGGAGGATACTCGTTGGATCACTTTTGGCCCACTCCCATCGGTCTGCTCCCACAAAGGACAAACCTACTTCACAAGAACTATGTGAAGTACAAGACTGGAGGAAAAGGACAACCAAAGTTGACCCTTCCTATAGTCGAGCTTCTAATTGCCTCCTCTTCCTAAAAGGGAAAGGAGAAGCTCACTCCCTCTCAAGTAGACTCATCTACTCCCCTTTCTTAGGAGGAGTACTGGAAGAACAAGCTCGGGTTCTACCCATTGAGTCCGATGATGCCTCCTTGGAAAAAGCCCAAGGTCAGGATATCGGACCTCCCTAATGGGTCCCCAGGATCCTGGTACTATTTGTATGGTAGAAAGAAATGCTTGTGGAGACAATTTTCCCCTCAACCACTTCCTATTCCCCCGAACAAAAGAGGATCCACCTCTAAGGTGGTAGAGTCGATTCCTCCCATTTTTTCTAAACCTACCCCCTCTTCTCCCATTCAGGAGTTTGTCCTTTCACTAGAAGCAGTTATGGAAGACACTCCCATGGCTGAACATAATCCTTTCATCCCTTCATAGATCCTAACTTTCAGTTCGAAGAGGCATAGAAACTGCCTTGCACGTGAGTGCAAGCATCGGTGAAAGGCCCTCCTAGGTGAGAAAGCCTCCTTGCAGAAGAAGGAGGAGGAGAAGACTGTACCTCCTATTGCATCTTCCTCTTTCCCTCCATCCACCTCTAAATCTCTTCTAGCTCCCACTGTGAGTGGACATGCACTTGGAAACGTGCAAGTGTTCATCGCTCCTTTGGTAGAGCTGCCTTTGTTGACTTCCATCTTGGATGTCTCACCTTTCCCAAAACCCATGGATATGGTTAACACTTCGATTGTGTCCACTGTAGTTCTTTCCTCTTCTCCCTCAACCTTCCTTGTTTCATCTAGGGGGAGTTCACCTCCTTTGATGAAGAAGAAGGTAGAGCGTGGTCCCTCTAGCAATGGAGGACATAAGAAAATCCCACCTTCTCTGAAAGGTGTCCCCAAGTTGACTTGTTCTATCCTATTAGCGGAACCAGTCTTGACCTCCTCAAAGTTTGTCACCACTCTCGACTCTCTCAATGAGCTTACTAGTGAACCTCGGGTTAAAACTCCTCCCTCCTCTGAGGTCAAACGTGGCACTCCCATCAAGTGTATGTTTAACTCAATGGATGAAGTTCCAACCTTGTCAGCGATCTTTGTGAGGTCATTGACCTTGGACCCACAAGAGTTGAGTGATGGAGACCTCACAAGTCCCTTTGCCTTAGCCCTTGTTGTGGGAGGATTGGAAGCTCCTCCCCTTAACATTGCACCACTACAGGCTCATCATCCTTCCACCTAGGATGATCTAAAGTGGGAAGTTGATGACCTCTTGGTTGACCAATATTAGGGGGAGACCCTCTTATTGATCTTTAGATTAGATGTGTGTGTGTTGTGATGTAATCCCCCATAATCATGTTGCATGTGCCTGGATGACCCTCGTCACTCCTGTTGGCACTTGGATATAGGTTTGGTTTTTGTGTTGTAAACCCTCTTCTGTATGTATCTCCATTCTCCCATGTTTGTGATTAACTTTTGATAAATTGGGGATGATGCAAAGCATCGAGAGCATTTAGGCCTCCTTCCATGTTGACCCAATTTTTTATTTTTACCTTGTCTTTCATGCATTCTTCCTAATATGGTTGGGGATTGATGATCTTTCACCTCTTTCCATGGTTACCTAATATATATGAATAAAGGAAGATCCGACCCTGCGAAACTAGATCCCCCTATGCTCTTTGTGTGTGATATGTTTTATGTTACTTTTCTCTTTATCTTTCTCTCTTCTTTGCTTGAGTTGTCCCTTTCATGTGTGATAGCGCCTCTTCTACACAACTTGGTCTTTAGAAAATGCATTCATTTCCAAACGAATATTTTCTCGAAGATCCTTCACACACTCCTTATTTAGAATTGCATCCTCAACTTGAAATCCTAACATAACATGTTTCCTTCATCATGGGTTCATAAAGAAAGGACTTGGAAACCCTCTTCTGAAGTGAGAACAATCTTAGTCTACCCCTCACATGAGCACATCTCCTTCCTTTCGAATTCCTTCATGAAGTGAACATCTTTCAAACAAATTCCTTGGTGATGAATCGATTCGAGAAGGAAGATGGTAGCTCTTGAATAGTGTGTCCTTTGAGTGGACCCCTCCTTTTCACACCAGGTTCCCAAGGGACCCCTTCAAAAACTCTTAACAAGTTCTATGGTGTCTGGCTTCGAGGCAGCCCAACTAGACTTCACTTTTCAAATAGTGCATCCCTTGAGTGGACCCTCCTTCCTTTTGAAGGGTTCCCGAGGGAGCCCTTTTAAAGTCTTACAACTTAGTGATGGTCTACGTGACTGTCTGTCCACTGGCTTGCATGGATGCTTCCTGATGTGTTCTATCTACGGGTAAAAATGTTGCCATCTCTGACTCTACAGAGTCCCCTCTACTCAGTCTCCCTCATGTGAGAGTTCTTGGAGGATACCTTCCTTGTAGGTCTGTGGGTCTATAAGGTGCCTTTCTTGGTTTCCTCCATGTGAGAGTTCTTGGGGGATACCTTCCTTGCAGGACTGCAGGTCTATAAGGTACTCTTCTTGGTTTCCTTCATGTGAGAGTTCTTGAAGGATACCCCCCTTGCAAGACCATGAGCCTGTGTGACACTTTTGTTCTTTAGCTTTGTAGTTCCACGAAACTATGAAGTCCTTTCCTACACTTTCAAGTTTGCCAAACCATGCTCTGCTTCCTCATCGGTTCAGGTATACATCTCTTACTCTCTTACTTTCTTACTACTCTACTTTATTAAAGCACTCATCAGTACTCGTACTTGCTAAACTAGGGGAAAAATGTATGAGCGTGAATTTTCACCCCTAACACAAATTCCATTTTACCCCCTTACACTTTAGAAAACCTAAGGTAGAGGCTTAATTCCACTTAAGCCCATTATCCACATCACACTTGGTTCCCTGTTTGTGTGTCAATGGAGTTGTTTCTATCGGGGATTCCCACATGATGCGCATACATCCACGTGGCATGCTTACATCCCTGGAAAATTCCTGCGACTAGAGTTTGTAGAGACATTGCACTCTCGATTGGGAGTTGAAGTGTAATGCTCCTCTTCGGCTAGTCGACCCGAATATGACCGTTTTTCATCCTTTCCTTCATATTCTTGACCATTCCATCCATTCTCAATTTGGATGAAATTTTGTGAGATCTTGAGTTCATCACTTCACATTTTCTCCACTCTTTCACACATCCATTCAAGCTTTGTAGCAACACTTTTCACTCCATTGCAGCAATCTACCACTCCATCACTCCAATAGTGCGAGTGCAGGACAAATGCCATTATAGTAGAGACTTGAGTTCCTCTCATTCACTCCTCCAGAAGCCTTGAGCACTTTGGACGAAGGTGGTAAGCTCTTCTCATCTCCTCTATTGTATTCAGTTGAGTAAGCACATACTATTTTGTAGTGTTTCTTGTATACGTAGCTTGTATTATTTCTTTATCTTTATTCCTATCATTGCAAACTTGGTTGTTCATGGAGGTGGAAACACCAAAATAGGGTTCTGACTGAGGGAGGTCCCTAAATAGCTCCAACATTTCCTCATTTTCCATGTGTAGGTGGAGAAATCTCAAAGCAAGCTGGAGAGAAGACTGTTGTGCGAAATCATCTTTGTCACCCTTGCAATAATATATTCCCTTTATCACGTTAATCTATGCATTTTGTACTTCTTGATCTTATTTTGTCATCCTAGAAGCTTCTAAACTAGGCCATTAGTCTAACTTTTAGAGTTTAACCTTGTCTTTGTAGTTTTTTGGCCGTATAGACGCCAATGCGCCCCACTGTCATCCCAAAACCACACTTTTTTCCTTGGATAGAGAGCTATTTGAGACACATAGTTGACTCTGGAAAGTGACTCATCTAATCTCCCTTCAGCTCTCAAGTATGCAGATTGATCGAAGGACACACACTTAGTCCTAATCATTCTCATCCCTTCTATCCTAACCATCCTTTAAATTGAGGTAAGTTAGGGCAGTCTTTCTGCTCTTGGCCTTTCGTGACCTGGGGCTTTGTAGTGGTTGGCCCCCCTCTCTTACAAGAGCCTACAATTATAGGAGACAATACACAAAGGATCCTAAGAGTAATATCCTATATTGCAAGAAAGGGAGAGGAATAAGTTATTACTACAAAGATAGAACATGTTTTAGTTGCAGAAAATAATGACACCAAGCATTCAAATGTCACTAACATCAAAGAATCTCTAGTAGGAGGCTAGAAGAAAGAGAGAGATACTCACATGATGAGGAGGCTAAGATTCCGCATAGATCTAAAGATAAGCCAAATTAAAGGCATGTACCTTGCCACAAAAAGGATATATTTTAAAATATGATTATCAAGAGAAACCAATACAAAGGAAAAGTTTGTTTCAAACAATATCCAAATCAAGAGGTAAGTGTTGTAATGTTTTTACATATAGTAACTGTATAGATAACTTAGAATATAAATAGATTATTAGAGAGATAAAATTGGAAAGGATAGAGTATCCCAAGCCTTGTACAATTGCTTGGTTGCAAAAAGAACATAAGGTGTTATAGAAGGAACATTGTTGGGTTAAGTTTAAGATATACACTTACCATGATGAACTTATGTGTGGCATAATGAAAAAAGATGTGTACCATTTTCTATTGGGGAGACCATAGAAATATGATAGAAATTTTACACATGATGGAAAATAAAACACATAGTCTAGCAATAAATATTATTTTTCTTAATAAAAGGGAAGAATAGGTTTTCAATAAAACTAAAATTTATTTGGTGGATTGAATAATTTATTTGAATGGATTGAGGTATGAAATTTATCGTTTGCATTGATTCCAAATGCTTGTGTCACCAAAATAACAAGCACCACTATAGATGAAAATGAATCACTACAAGGATACATTTTATAACTAATATAACACATGTACATAATGCTTGTGCTTTATAACACATACATAATATAGCTAGAAAGAAAAAATGCATTAGCATTACTATCTTATGTCTTAAATTATAATGCATGCACATTTAGTTTTAGTTACTTAAAAATCCCATCCCTTCTCTTGGGTTTTCCTTAGATGTTTTCTCATATTCGTGTATCAAAAAACATTAGAAAACATATAAATGTTAATCATATTGTCCACTATATTTACATTATTTTCTGATAATATTTGAAAGAAAACACCACTATGATGTCAAGCCTCATCTTATCTTTCTAAGGATTTTATTTTTATAAAATACAAATACATTAAGGTTTTTACTTGCAATTACTCTTAGTCTAGTGTCTTCATCATCATAAGAATTGATGAATTTATTTTTCAACATCATCTTTTACTCACACATCTAGTTATCGAAAAAAAAGCATATTTTATGTTTCATTCTATACATGAAAAATGTAATTTTTTTTTTATTATTTTACTCAAAATTGGGATGAAGCAAACTTGATTTTTTATTTTTAGGATGTATCCACTTTGAAAATTAGTATATAGTACTATATTTATTGAAAAATACTATATAAATACTATAAATACTACATGATATTAACTAACTTTAGATTTAAGAGACACAAAATACTTAATGAAACTAAAAAATATAGGGGAGTGCATGTACTGCAATATTATATTTTATGCATTCTCTATGGTTAGATCCTTTAATCTTCACCATTTAAACAAAAAATAGTTAAACAACTAAATTCCAAGCAGTTGTGTTCACCCATGTGTGAGTAGTCTATTACAAAGGTGTCTGGGAGAAATGTTTGTGCTCTGCTTTTCTACATAGTTTGGTTTCAAGTCTTGTGGATCTAAAGGTGTGTTGATAGTGTTGGTATCTTTCTTCAGTCAAAGTTTCTTAAGTTTTGGTGCTTCAAAAGTCATTTTCTTAAGTTACAATGTATGGCAAAGTTGTTTGAGTGTACTGGGTGTGTGCATTCCTGAGGTGAAAGTTGTTGCAAAGGATTTTGTTAGACTTTAGGGTATTTATGGAATATTCTAGATTGTGATCAAGTGAAATTTGTTGTCTATGAGTTGTTGTTGGATCAAAGGAATCATGTACTTAAAATTTTAATGATGTAGACATGTAAAAATGACTTGATGCTTATTGCACATCCTGAATAACATTTTCTCATCATCGACATCATTATCGTTTAATATCACTCCATTTCACATCATTTACATTAGAAACACTAATTTCCTCTATTAATTAAATAATATTTAATTATTTAATTAATTCACTATTTTATCATTTATCTAATCTTTATTCCTCTTAATTAATTAAATGACACAAATTATTGAATTATGTCGCTAATATACCCTATTCCCCTAAATCATTTAAATTATTATTAATTAATAGTTTAATCAAATCACTTTCCCCCTTTTTTAAATAGAATAATTAAATTAATTACTCAAACATCATTTAAACATAGTCAAAAAAACAAATATAACTTTATTTGTTAAATTCAAGCATGACTTGCATGTTCAACTCAAAAGACTAATCAGTTAATTCAATTAATTAAATATCATCACCCTTTTTATGATTGAGCAAATTATGACCACCAATTTCTCACTCTGATTGGCTGAATGATTCATTTATTTCTTAACTAATTCATCTATTCTTCAATCCCACTAACCTCTCAATCTATTTTCTCAATTCCACTAAATACTAAACTTGATTTCATCAATCACACCTATTATGCAATCTAAACCAATGATTCTTCCAATCTAATTCTTCTCAACGGTTTTGAACTATTGATCAAGATCTTCTAATACAAAATCTAGATCATTCATCTCAAAACATAAAATCTATAAAGTAACCTTCAACCCTCTCACAAATCATCTAGAATTTACTCAAGAAAAGTGTTGAACAATTACCTCTTGAGCACATTACAATTTATCATCACATTCTAGTTCAACATCACACACATTGAAGCTTTTGCAACACATAATGGAGGCTTTACATTGATTACAACACTCTAATATTCAACATCAAATGTAAATACAACTTTGACATGGGATGGTAAAAGTTGTTAGTTTTGAATTCATTATGTTATCTTAGGATTTCATTATTTTATTTCATTAGTTTAAAAGCTTCATTTCATGAGTAATTGGTATGGGATCTTAATCCGGTTTTGAATTAAGCTTTGGTTCATTCATTTTATTTGTTTTTGTATGCTTCATTGTTCCCCCCTTATGAAATTTGGCATTCATGATGGTACCTCGGTCCTTGACATTAATGTTTCTTTGAGTTTGATAAGCATTTATAGGTTCTCAGTCACTTTTGATAAACTAGAACGTTTTCACTCCAAATTTGAATGTGCTTGATTCTTTTGTTTGGTTGCTATTGACCTAAACAGGGACACTTTTGACCTAAAAAGTGGTGCTACTAACTTTTTATGTTGCAGGTTTTAAATAAAAGATTTTGAACTGACATATACAAGGGTGCTATTGACCTAAAATGTGGTGCTATTAACCTAAATTTTGTTCATTTTTATAGGGAACAGTGTCACTTTTGATGTATTATTTAGATCTATCAATTTTTTAAGTTTTCCTTTGATTTCATGGATTTACCTAATGCTAACATGGGATTGTTTGTTGTTATTTGAAAATTTCTAATATCTCTTGCATAGCTCTTACAAGATTTATGTCACATCTTTGTATAAAGACAATAAACTAACACTTTGATTGGAGAGAAGATGAATGGTCCAAGTCCAGTTATTTCAAATTTTTATAGTTTAGGAAAAATATTTCAAATTTTGTGTTGTAAAATTGAACCCACAACTTGCACACTTCAATTTCGTGTTTTAAAATTGAACTTTTAAAGATTTCTTAGTTTAGAAAACATTTCAAATTTGGTGTTGTAAAATTGAACCCACAACTTGTACACTTCAATTTGGTGATTTAAAATTGAACTTTTTAAGCTTTCTTATTTTAGGAAACATTTTGATTTGGTGTTGTAAAATTGAACCCACAACTTGCACACTTGAAATTTGGTGTTTTAAAACTAATTTTTTTAAAGCTTTCTTAGTTTAGGAAACATTTCAATTTGGTGTTTATAAAATGGAATGACTAACACATTTCATTATGTTGACGAATGAACATCTTCTATTTTGTTCACCAAATTAAGACAAGGCCATTAGAAACACTCAAAATTGGTGCTTAAAAATGAATAAATCCATTTCTGATTTTCACATTGCTATATAGTTGCTTGAAATCTCGAACGCTTTAAATTTTGTGCACATAAAAAATGAACTACTATACCTTAACACTTCATTTTTTTGGGTGATTCCCATTGGGGATTAAAAAGAATATCCGCAATGAATTGTATGTCGTGTTTTCTATGTTTGGTAAACTAAGTGTCTATCCTCTCCCCTCATGTATTTTGACAATCTTGGGTGATAAAAAGAACTTTGAGTTTCACATTTGTTTTATTTCAAGCATCACCTTTAGAGGTTCTTCCTTTAAGATACATCCTACGTTGGATAACTCAAGGTGACTCAAAGTGGGTTTTCCCTTAGGTCATGGATAAATTCTAAAACCAAATTGGTGATTACTTGGTCATCACTGTCATTCAGAACAAGGAGGTGCATTCGAGTATATAGAGCCCCTAATAGATGTAGAAGTTGTCAAAACCAACTTCAGACTCCAAGAACACCTGCATGCAAATGGATACCTATCACAAGGAAGAGAATGGATGGAGAAAACAAACAAGGGTTTGAAGCTTGAAAAATGGAGAAATTATCTTATCAGAACAAAAAGGAATTAAGAATATACAATGGATCAATCCTTAAGAAGGAGATCATGCAAACCCTAAAAGAAACCCTAATAGGAAAATATTTAATAATTAATATAATTATTAAATGTCACTTAATGCAAACTAAAGTGAAATATTAAGAGAGGAATAAAGGTAACTTAATTAACAATGAAAAAACTGCGAATTTTTTGTAGAAAAAATCTTTTATTTATTTTTTGAAATTTTTTTTACCTTGATCCGCGTGTAGATAACGACCGTACAATTTTATTTTTTTTTGCCTCTTGGATCAACTGTGTCCAAAATGGATGAATAAACAGTCGATTTAGGGGTTTTGGACCACTGTGGACTCAATGGTGAGGTCCGTTTGGACTCAAAATGTTTTGAAATTGTAGGTGATTCCTTGGATAAAAAAAGAAAACCCCAAACCCTTGAAGCTCCAAAACCTTCAAACAAGAACAGGCATGCAACAAGAAGGCTCTGATGCCATGTAGAAGTTGTCAAAACCAACTTTAGACTCCAAGAACACCTGCATGCAAATGGATACCTATCACAAGGAAGAGAATGGATGGAGAAAACAAACAAGGGTTTGAAGCTCTGAAAAATGGAGGAATTACCTTATCAGAACAAAAAGGAATTAAGAATATACAATGGATCAATCCTTAAGAAGGAGATCATGCAAACCCTAAAAGAAACCCTAATAGGAAAATACTTAATAACTAATATAATTATTAAATGTCACTTAATGCAAACTAAAGTGAAATCTTAAGAGAGGAATAAAGGTAACTTAATTAACACAATTAAGTTAAAACCTTTACTCTAACAGTAGAGTGGTTAGAGATTTTAGTAGCTTTTTGGGCACTAGTCGAGTGTTGGATCCCCTGAGTAGTGACTAAGAACCATTGTGGTAGAGGCCACCTTTTTATCCAAAACATTCTTTGAAAGTGGTGCATCAAAATTTACTTCCAAGAAATTACTTACCAAGTCTGATTTATGGTTGAGTTAAAATGCTCTCCATAAGTTGCATGTAAAATCATCCCTTCAGGGAATGAGGTAAGCCCACCTAAAATAACATGCCTATCTCTAGGTTGTAATGATTATCTTCATGAAATTTCCAAAATTATTCATTACTTTGGACATCAAACATTTTTCTTGATTTAAAAAGAACACAGCAAAACAAACATTTAACTTGGTTATCAAAATCTCAAACCCTTTGGAATTAGTGTGAATACCTTTGAAAAGAGCCCTATATTTGCACTCCTTAAAAGATATCTTAAACAAATATCTCTAAATGTTTTTGAATCTTTAGGATTACATTTCAAGTCACATTTAGATCGAAGTCAACATTGGAAACTGGGTATGTGCAGGTTCATGATGGGCCAAAAAGTGGTGATATGTAAGTGATATGATGGCCCATGTGGCTGACGATTTTTTTTACCCAAAATTGATGAAATGAAAAGGGTTTTTAAAGGAGATTCTCAGCTTTCCACCAATATAAATTATTCTTTACTTTTAATTTAATAAATAATTATTATTCATTTTTATTTGAATTACAACTAAAGTCCTGATTGATAGGTTGATTGAAAAAAATCTATAGCTTTCAAATGGTATCACATTTTTAGAATCCAAAACTTGTGTCACATTCTATGCTTCACATACCATAGGATTAAAAAAAAAAAAAATTGAATTTCATGAAGTTTTGACCAAGTTAAGGTGGTCACATACAAGTTTTTATATTTTTAAAAAGTTGTAATAAAAAAATCATAATTAATTATTTACTTGGAAAAAAATTACAAAAAAATATGCATCACATTGGGACATGAGTCCTCTACTTATATCTAAAATATTATCATTTTATTGTGGTTAGGGTGGTTAGATAGACACCTACTTCTTATTTTTTCCTTGAAATTTAAGTAATACTGCATTGAAATTTCAAATTTTCACCAAATAGAATTTTCTTTTTTTTTTAAATAAACCTAGTAGTTTAGAAACTACATTCAATTTTCTATAGATTATATTCTTACATATTTTTAAAATAATATAGATAACTTATTCAAATTTTTACGTCAAGTTGCCTAACTTTGATTTTCTGAGTTTTCATCGCCACTTAAGGGCCTATTTTTTCCATGATGATCCTGCACATACCCAACTATCGTTTTAGTATCTTGAATTTCACAAAATTTGAGCTTTTGTGGAAAGAAACTTCCTTAAACTAAGAAATTTAGAGTCAAATTATTTTGATTGTTGTGTTGTGTTCTACCACTTTCCAAATTCTCAAAACAAATCAGATCAAATGAAACATCAAAATTGCAAACTTGTCAAAACTACTGTCAAAATAAAAACTAGAAAAACAAACCTGAGTAGAGTTGCTATTGACCTAAAAACTATCTCTTTTGACCTAAATCTTGTGTGCTATTGCTCAGAATGGTCACTTTTGTTGTTTTTGTTTATGATAGTCACTGACAAGAGAAGGTTGCTTCTAAAAAATAGGCATGTTTTTGAGTTAAATAGAGTTGCTATTGCAAACATTGTCACTATTGATATGGAAATTATTGTTCTTGACTTAAACTTGCTCACTTTTCCTCAAAATTATCAATATTTTTGCCTCTAGTTTTTGATAAGCACTGACCAAATAGAGTCACTTTTACTAAAATTGATCACTATTGCAAGAAAAACCAGTCACTGTTGACCTAAAAGATCATTTCTATTGCCCTATTTTTTGGTGAAAATCAGAGACTAATCCTAAAACTAGTTAATCTTTTATCTTTTGAGAATGAATTAGTTAGACTTTTAAAACACTTCATATTTGTATCAGTCCATCTCCATTTTCAAAAATCAACACATCAACCTAGTTTTAGGATTCAAAATCAAAACAAAACTTGGATTATTCCTTTGCTCTTGATTTCTAAGATATTAACATTTTCTTGCACCTTAAGGCTAGTTCAAGTATATTTTCCAACATATTCTCTAGAAAACTAAAGTGACATATTGATCCAAGTTTCGTACACTTTAAGTCTTAAGAATAGCATCATCTCCAAAACATCCAAACATCACTCAAACTTTAGGGTCTTGAGTATCACAAAAACTATAGCAAAAAAACCAACACCTTTTTCCAAAAGATTTTCTTTTACATCATCATCATTCATCATTCTTTTAGAACAAAAAAACATTGAGAAAATACTTACACTTCATGACCGTTTGGAATCCCACCACTCTCATTCAATAACTAGATCTTACTACACCTATCATTCAACCAAATTTCACGTGATTTGGAGGTGAACAATCAGAGATTATTAGTATTTTGAGAAATTTAATGTTTGAGAAAAAGGAAACATTAACTCAATGGAGAAATGCAACCAATATCCTAGACAAAGAGGAACAAAAAGCTGATCTTGCGGTCGGAAGGCCAGTATTACCACCTCCCATGTGGCAATAAAAAATATTGGCTCACAAAACAAATTTTATATATAAAATCCCCCCAAAAAAAAAACATCATTCCATTCCATAGTTATCACAAAAATTTCCCAAAATCTTGGAATGGTTTATGACAACCACAAGATCTCAACACAGAAAAAGATGGAAGAAAACAAGAATAGCTCAAGTGCACCAAAAACCAACATCACTAATGAGGAAAAAAAATCCATGGGATACAAACCAAGTGACCTTACAACTCCTCAAAAATAACCTCCATTCAAGGAAACACCAAACAAGGCACCAAGTGATGAGGAAGTACACCTTAGACACCAAAACATGATTGATAGACAAAATCAAATTCCAGATCTTGATGACATAATTATAGAAGAATATGATAGTTATGATGAACTCACTGAGGAGAAGATATTAGAATACTCCAAAGAACCTAAGATGCAAAATATTATGGACAAGACGCTTGAAAGAAATGCTAACTCATATTTTCTCACACTAGCACAAAGTGGTGGAAAACTACCAATTGACTTCAACGTAGACATACTAAAAGATCCAAATCTTATTCCACTTGGCGATCACATGGTAGCTAGACAAATTCCAAATCAAACCATGAATACCAACATACCACCATTGTTTTCACAAAATAATGATCAAACACAACCCATGGATAAACCATTATTTAGGAAATCATCCCAAATTGAACAAGCATTCATGGCACAAAAGTATCAAGGAAATACAACCCAAAGAATTCCACATTATAACACAATGAAAAACATAGGGAACATTCCAATGGACCAACAAGGTGGTAACCCATCACAAGGGAAATACATGCCCCAATACACGTCCTATATTGACCCTTCTAACAATGTACAAAATCAACCTCAACTAGGTATACCATCCATGAACTAATTAGGTAAACTTCCACAACATCAACCCCAACAACAAGGTGTACCATGAATGCAATACCAAGGTACCCTTCAACAATATTCCCAACAACAAGGTGTGCCACAAAAAAACTACCAAGGGAACCTTCAAAAAATCCACAACATGGTGTACCATCATCGCAATACCAAGGTAATCTTCAAAAGTCCCAAAAAAAGGGTGTTCCACAAACAAAATACCAAGGAAACCTTCAACAAAATATACAAGAACGTGTACCATCTTTGCAGTACCAAGGTAACCTTCAAAATCCCAAAAACAAGGTGTGCCACAAAAAAAGTACCAGGGAAACCTTCAACACATTCCACAAAAACAAGGTGTACCATCAACACAATACCAAGGTACCCTTCCATACAATCCATAACAACAAGGTAGCCTTCACAAATATACACAACAAAAAGGGATACAACAAAAAAAATTACCAAGGTATGCCTCAAAATCAACAACACTTTGTTCAAGATCGAAATCCTCAACAACAACAACAAGGAGGAACACAAAATTGGTACTAAGGAACACCTCAAGGTCAATATCAAGGTACACAACAAGCACCTAACCTACCTTATGCACAACAAGGACCCAAAATTCCTTATACACAACATGATCCTTAAGGCTCCATGAACACACAATATAAAGTGTATGAACAAACAAATGTCATGGGACAACAACTCTACAATACCCAAAATCCTCAAGAGAGCACACCAAACAATGACATAAATGTGCAACTCCAAAAAATCAATCAAAGGCTATTGGAGATACAAATTGGAAAGAAGAAGAAGAGATATGCTCTCCAAGACATCTGTCCTTATCCATTTGATCAAAATATATCCATGGTACCTTTCCCCAAAGGCTTCAAAATACCAAAATTTGACAATTAAAGTGGGAAGGGAGATCCAATTGAGCATGTACATTAGTTTTCAATATCTTGCATGGAACTACAATGAAATGGCACATAATTGATGATACTTTTTCCACAGAGCCTTAGTGGGCCCACTATAGACTAGTTCTCTCGTTTATCTCTAGGCATGAAAACATTTGATGAATTGTCAAATAAGTTTGTCAACCACTTCTTGAACAATATAGAATAGGACATTACAATCACCGACCTATATAAAAAAAATAAAAATCAAGGTGAATCATTTTCCTTGTACCTACAAAGATGGAGACATAAAGAAAGAAAAATAAAGTGGCCCATTCTAGAGAAACAACTTGTCGATGTCTTTATCTCCAACGTACATGCAAATATCTATTACAAACTCATAATACTATTCCCAAGAAATTTTGAGGAAACTATTGAAAAGGGTATACTTATTGAAAGAGCCCTTGTTTCAAGAGGAACAATCAAACTTTACAACCCAAAATATCAACCTTCTACTTCAAATGACAAATCCAAAATATGGACAAAAAATAAGAATATAATCAATGATGGAGTATTTGATGCAAACCCAAAATATGGAAAAAAAATAAGAACATAATCAATGATGAAGTATTTGATGCTAAGGTTGTATACAATGTGCAAACTCCCAATGTGCTACAAAATTAGGTTCAAACAACACAAAAAGTTTATCAATAGAACAACCAACCCAATTATAAACAAAACAATCAACTTAGTTATTCGCATAACAATCCACCAAATAACCAACCCAACAACCAATAGTATAATCAAGGATAGGATAATGAAAGTAGACCACCAAGACAATATGACCAATGACAAAGGAATATTTATCCTTTGGGACAAACCCTTGAGGTCATTATGCGCAAACTAATCCAAAATAGCCTCATCATGATAAACAACAGAGCCAACTATGAGGAACCCAACCTCAAACCCACTTAGTATAACGAGAATGACAAGTTTGAATTTCACAAAATCAAGAGGAATACCACTAATAACTAAATGAGACTTAAAAACATCGTGCAAGACTTAATCAAAAAGGGATAAGTGGATATTGAACCTCATCTCAAAAATAAAGGCCTAAATATTTATAAGGATCCAATTCTCGACCATTCTAGGGGAAACAAAAAAGGCAAGGAAAAAGATTATCGTAAGGCCACCTTCTCTGATGGTGAGGATATCATTATAGGAAATATCTCTTATGATGATAATATCATCGATACGTTAACCATAAGAGGTAGAGATCCTAAATGCAATGTGACAATCTTGATGTATAGGGTATAGGGATGAGGGTTTAAGGTATAGGGTTGAGGAATAGTGTTTAGGTTTTCAAGGGTATAAGGTTAAGTGCACAAGTTATAGGGATTAGGTTTTAGGATATTGGTTATAGGGTTGAGGGTATTGGATTTAGGGTTTAGGGTGTAAGGTATAAGGTTGAATGTAGGGTTTAGGGTTTAAGTATAGGTTTGAGGGATAATGTTTAAGGTTTAGGGTATAAAGTTGAGGGTATAGGTTATAGGGAAGAGGTTTCAGGGTTTAGGGTTTAAGGTATAGGGTTGAGGGATACTGTTCAGGGTTGAGGGTATAGGGTTAAGTATATAGGGTATAGGGATTAGGGTTTAGGATATTTGGTATATGGTTTATGAGATTAAGATAGAGGGAGAGATAATAGTGAAACAAAGAGTAGAGAAGGAAGGAGAGAGTGAGAGATAAATATAGGGAAGGGAGAGGTAAAGAGGGAGAGAGAGAGGTGATATAGAGAGAAATATAGGGAAGGGAGAGGTAAAGAGGGAGAGGGAGATGTGATATATATAGAGAGAGAATGGTGAGATATAGAGTAGAGAGGGGAGGAGACAATGAGAGAGGAATATGGGAGAGAGAGGGGAGAAAGGTGGTGAGATTTTGAGAGAGGGGGGAGAGGTAGAGATGAAGAGAGAAATAGAGAGAAGTATATAGGAAAGGATAGATAAATAGGGTGAAGTAGAGAGAGAGAATGGTGAGAAATATAGTAGAGAGGGAAGGAGAAAGTGAGAGAGAAATATGGGGGAGGGAGAGATGGAGAGAGAGAGAGGGAGGAAGATGGGTAGATTGAGAGAGAGGGAGAGAGAGGGAAGGATGGAGGGAGAAGTAGATATATATAGAGAGAGATAGAGATAGTTATATAGGGAAGGAGAGATGGAGAGGGAGAAGTAGAGAGAGAATGGTGAGATAGAGAGTAGAGAAGGAATGAGAGAGTTAGAAAAATATGGGGGAGAGAGAGGGAGAGAGAGAAGGAGGTAGGGAGAGGTAGATATGGAGAGATATAGAGAGAATTCTATAGGGAAGGATAGATAGAGAGGGGAGGAGTGAGGGAGAATTAGAGAGAGGTGATATGTACAAAGAGAGGAGGGAGGGAAGGAAGGAAAGAGGGATGGATAGAGAAGTGAGATATAGATAATGAGAGAGAGGGAGAGAGAGCGGGGAAGGAGGGTGGAGAGATTGAGAGAGAGAGGAGGGAGGGAGAGAGAAAGAGGTAGAGAGATATATTAGATAGAGAGAGGTAGAGGGAGAAGGTAGGTGAGAGGAAGAGAGAGTGAGAGCTAGGGAGGGAGAGAGAGGAGGAGAGATAGGGAGGGAGAGAGACGTGAGAGAGAGAGAGAAAGGTGATATAGAGAGAAGTAGGGAGGGAAGGAGAAAGAGAGAGAGGAGGTAGGTAGATAAAAAGGTAGATAGGGATAGGTTAGAGAGTAGAGAGGTATGGTGTGTGGGAGGATGGAAGAGAGAGATAGATAAGGATAAGGGTTGAGGGTGTAGGGTTTAGGTTTTAAGTTATAAGGTTGAGGATTGAGGGATGGTGTTCAAGGTTTAAGGTATAGGGTTAAGTGTATAGGGTATAGGTTTATGGTTTATGATATTGGGTATATGGTTGAGGGTTGAGGGTTGAGGGTTGAGGGAACAAGGTTGAATGTATGGTTTAGGGTTAAAGGATATGGTTCAAGGTTGTGGGTTTATGGTTGAGGGATAATGTTCAGGGTTGAAGGTCAAGATTAAATGTATAGAGTGTAGGGATTAGGGTTTAGGATATTGGGTATAGGTTATAGGGTATAGGGTATAGGGTTGAGGCTATAAGGTATAAGGTTAAGGGTTGAGAGTGTAGAGTTTATGGTTTATGTATATGGTTGAGGGTATAAATTTGAGGGATAATGTTTAGGGTTTAGGTTATAAGGTTGAGGGTATAGGGATGAGGGTTGAGGGTGTAGGGTTTATGGTTTAAGTTATAGGGTCGAAGGTTGAGAGATAGTGTTTAAGGTTGAGGCTATCGGGTTAAGTGTATAGGGTTGAGGGTATTGGGTTTAGGGTACAAGATTGAATGTAGGGTTTAGGGTTTAAGTTTATGGTTCAGGGATAATGCTCAGGGTTTAGGTTATAAGGTTGAGGGTGAAGATTTTAGGGTATAGGGATTATGATTTATGATATTTGTTATAGGGTTTGGTATATTGAGAGAGAGTGTGAAAGGGAGAGAGAGAGAGAGGGAGAAGTGGAGAGGGAAGGAGAGAGAGGTAATATAGAGAGAAGTAGAGAGTGAAGGAGGAAGGTGGAGATATTAAGAGACAGAAGGGAGAAAGAGAGAGAGTTAGGGATATGATAGATAAAGATAATTAGAGAGGGAAGGTGGGTGGGAGGAAGGAAGAGAGAGAAATGGGGAGATAGAGAATATTATATAGGGAATGAGGGAGGGAGAGAGAGAAGAGGAAGGTTGGGCTATTGAGAGAGAGGGAGAGACTAGGAGAGAGTGGGAGAGAGAGGGAAGGAGGGAGGAAAATGTAGAGATTGAGATAAATAGATAAAGACAAGTAATTGAGAAGGAGAGGTAGAGAAGGGGGAGGAGGGAGGAACAAGTATATAGATAAATAGAGAGAGGGAGAAGTAGAGAGGGAGAGAGAGGTGATATATAGAGAGAGGAGGGAGGGAAGTGGGATAGAGAGATTGAGAGAGGTAGAGAACAGGGAAGGAGGAGGGTGGAGAGATTGAGAGAGAGGAGGGAGGGAGAGAGAGGAAAAGAGGGATAGGTTAGATAGAGAGAAGTAGAGAGGGAAGGTGGGTGGAAGGAAGAGAGAGAGAGACAAAGATGTGAGATAGAGAGAGAGGTGATATATATATAGAGAGAGAGAGAGGGAGAGAGGGAGAGATAGTGGTGAGATAGAGAGAAGTATAGAGGGAAGGAGAGAGGAAGAAGGTGGGGATATTGAGAGAGAGGGAAGGATGGAGGGAGAGATGGAGATTGAGATAGAGAAGTATATAGGGAATGAGAGATAGAGAATGAGAAGTAGTGAGGGATAGAGAGAGAATGGTGAGATAGAGAGTAGAGAGGGTGTAGATACTGAAAATTGGTCTAGGCCTGTGAGCACCACTTTTGACATAATTTTCTATTATCCATGGTCATGATTAAATAATGTTAATTATTTAATTACCTTTCTAACACATATTTCCTCTATTAATTAAATACCCATTTTAATTAATTCACTAATTCATAATGACCTTTATTCAACTTGATTAATTAAATAAATCATATTTATTTAATTATGTCACTAACTAATTAATTCTTCCTTCTTAATTAAATATTTATTATTTGATTAGACCCCCTTTATCTATAATTAAATATTTATTATTTAATTATTCAATTTTTCCTTTTCAACAGTCAAATTAAATAAATTATCATTATTTATTTAATGAAATTCATTTTATTTTTGAATGTTGAATTAAATTAACATTTAATTTATTATTAATTGTTTATGTCACATTATTCTATCATTCAGTCAACTAATCATTCACTCACCTTTTGAATCAAGATGTATTTTTAAATCCGCTAGTTATCTCCGGGTTCGGTATCTAATCGTTTATGCGAGAGGACTCTCTGTCACAACTAGTTAGTTAACTAGTTCTAACTCATGTGCATGAATGTGTTTATTAATTAAATATCTTTATTTAATTAATTAATTCATGTATGCATTCGAATTCATCTTCGAGTTCTAACTTTTTCATTGACATTCAAATTTTATTTTTTCTATTTTCGAAGACTCTTAACTCAAGATTAAATTGTTTATTTAATCTGGAACTCTTGTTCTTTCTATTTCCAAACAGTCTTGACACAAGATTAAGTTGTCTTTCTAATTTAATCTTTATCTTGCAGTCTTTTCTAACTCACGTTCTATCTAACAAAGAACTCACATCGTATGACATTCATCAATCTTGTCTGTCAATCTCTCTTTGAATCTGAGTCGATCATTCGAAAACTAAAAATCTATAAAATGGCCTGTCATTATCATTATTCCTCCTCCCGAAATCATATACTTTTGAGATGAAACTTATCTTCGATATTTTGCTTAGAAATTCAACAAGGTTATGCTTGCATCAATACTAAAAATCTGAGGGCAAGAATACTGAAACAACAAAATGGAGAAGGACAATCGAGATAATTTGAAGGAATGAATGCATATTCAGTGAGAGCTTTCCAATTGATTTGTTTAGTTTAATTATGTTTACTTGCTTTGTTCTTTGTTGTTTTGCTTTAGATTATTTGTTAGATTAGACTTGATTGTTTTAATCTGTGTAGCTATAGCATTAATCTTTCTAGAAAATCTATGTCTTACATTTGGTGAACTCGACATGAACACGCTTCAAATTCGTACATCTTTCCATCTTTCCATTTTTTTTATTTTGCAGGAATCATACGACACATTGTATTTGCTACATTTCGCGATGCATCTGCCAATCTGCACCGCATTTGTGACACGTTGCACCACATCCGCCTGTCAACATGAACCACATCTGCCTGTCAACATCAAGCTACATTTGTGGCTCGAAAAGCCACATCTACCTGGTAATTTTTTTTTAGTTTTTTAATTCACTTCTGTACATTCGCGTTCTCATTTTTCATTTTTCATGATTTTTCATATTTCGCTAATGTTTTTTTGCAGTTGTGTTAAGGTGGATTAACTTAGTTTTTGCACGATGAAGCATAGAAGACTACATAAAGCCAAAAACCATTGTTTTCTATAGGACAAAAGTCAAATACACCAAAAACAAACTACTGATCAGTTTGCATGCAGGACCTAATGACTATTTTATTTAAAAAGCTTTTTTTTTGGTAGATAAATCATTGTCATTTGGATTAAAAAGAATCAGTGTTTGCTTTGTTTGGTGCGAAAGCACATTTATGTCACCCTTTACGATTCAGTATATCGAAGTATCCTCTCCCCTTACATAGTCATGCGATCCTGGGTGTAAGAGAAATGATTACTGACTCTAGAATTTGGGCCTGTCTTGGTGGGAAAAAGTACTCACCCCAAGATGACTTAGACCTGTAACACGCTAAAGCCAAGTGACTTCCACCCGGTATATAAAAATGGATTTTTGGAGAAACCCCAGAAATCATGCTCACTATTTTGACGAGAAGGGTAGAAATGGTCTCTCATCAAGCTAAATAGTGCCCCATGAACGGAATGCCCTTACTAAAAACCATGTAGTTTTTCCAAAATCCTACCTATTTGCTGGTGCAGTAGGTTCGGACCTATGAAGCTGTCTTACATTCTTATGGTTCATGTGTGGAGATGAGATGTATGCCATGAGAGTTGCATGGGTACAGTAGCTTGACTACCCCATATAAGTGAGTTCCGTGGAGGGGAGCCAGTGGGGTCAAGCTACTAGTCATCCACCTTGAATATGCGTAGCTAGAGAAATCAAAGTAAGAATCAGAAAGTATTGTCCAAAAATCCTAGGTTGTAAATTTTTTCTAGTCTTAACAATTCTATCATCACAAATTGAAAATACATTGGTTTATGTGCTTGTTTTTGTTGTATTTTTCAAAAAAACTTGATCAACAAACAGGTTAGTCGGAAAACAATCTTTAGAAAAATTGCAACTGCCATTTTAAACACCGCATCTATCTTAGTGAGTCGCATTTGTTAGGGTAAACACCACATGTGTCTGTCAACAAAGTCTGCTTTCACACAGTTTAGATTTTACGAGCGGGTAAGTGCACCAAGATGGTTCCCAAAAAGGGGACTTAAGTGGACAGCTTTTTTTTGAAATTAGGAAATACTGACCTTGGACATGAAATTGAGGATTCTTAGACTCAAAATTTTGAGATGGAACAAAAAGAAGGATTCAAGTGCTCTGAGTCTACTTTCTAAACTACTAATTTATTTTGAAAATGGTTGAGATTAAGGGGTTCAAATGAGGGACGTACACAAATTGGTTTTGTTTTTTGTTAGAAAAACATAACATAGCAACTCTTGTATGACCCTTATATGGTGAACTATTTTTTAGTATTTTTAAAATCGCAATGGTTAGAAGTTAGCTAATAGTATGTAGTTGATGCACGATTTTTCTAATAATTTTTTAATGAACATTTGATTTTTTACTAATTTGCGAAGTGGACATATCCTGAAAATAGAATTTTGGCCATGCTACACCTACAAATTTTGGAAACTAATTGATTTGTTTTTTTTTTAATTTTTTTATTTTGTAGAATGGATTCTAGTTTCTAAAAATGTAATTTATTTGAAAAATTGATGAACGGTTAATTTATAACGAAAAAAATACCAAACACTACTTTTTGGCCAAGAAAAGACATATAGATAAAATAAGTTATGGATGAAAGACTTAACATTTTCAGAAAGTGAAAAAAATTACATCATTGGATAGCTAAGAGATAACCCAACATTACCCATGTGCTCGATTTTTTCGATATTGAACCACGTGCAATCCTAACGGTGAGCACGAACTAGATTATGAGAAATATGGTGGATTTTTAAAAACATGTCTCTGGTCGTTGGGAATGCCCTCCAAGCCTTTGGGTTGGTATTCCAAGGCAAATACCAAGCCTAAGGCTTGCGAATTCCCAAAGTAAGATATAACGTGAGCACGTTATATCTCACTTTGACATGGTTTTTGCTTCTGTGGGGAACATGTCTACTAGCACATAATGCGAGCGCATTATGTCTTACTTTATGTTAAATGCCAATATATTAATGTATGTTGATATATTTTTATGTACATGTATGTCATGTATGTATGTATGCTTGTATGGATGTGAGATTTTATATATACATATGTATTATTCTTGTATGTATGCATTTATGTATGTCTTTAGACGAAGGGAGAATTTAGAGAGAATGTAGAGAGATGGAGAGGGGGTCGAAGTGAGAGTTTAAGAGAGAGGGAGTGGGAGTGGGAGATAAGGGGTTGGATTGAGGGGGACTTAGCTAGGTATGGTGGGAGGGAGAGAGAGATGGAGAGAGAGAGAGGGGGGGTGGGAGAGAGAGAATTGAGGGAGAGGGAGAGAGAGGGGGTGGGAGAGAGAGAATTGAGGGAGAGGGAGAGAGAGGGGGGAGAGAGAGACAAAGAGAAAGAAAGTTAGAGCTACATGTCCATCTCTCTATCCTTCCCTCTCCAATATCTATCTCCCTCCCTCCTTCCCTCTCTACATTTTCTATCTCTCATCCCTCTCCTTTAATCTCTATGTATCTCTCTCTACTCTCTATACCTACCTATCCCTCCCTCCCTCCCTCTCCTCTCTTTCTCTCTCTCTTTGCTTCCCTCACTCTCTCCTCCCCTCTATACTCTCTATCTTGTCATTCTCTCTCTCCTTCCCTCTCTAGTTCTCTCTATCTCACTTCTCTCTACTTTCCTCCCTCCCTCTCTAATTTTCTCTATCTCCCTCTCTCTCTCCTTCCCTTTCTACTTCTCTTTATCTCACCTCTCTTTCTCCCCCCCTCTCTCTCTCCCTCTCTCTTCCTTTCACCCACCTTTTCTCTCTACTTCTCTCTATCTAACCTATCCCTCTATACATCTCTCTCTCTCCACCCTCCTTCCATCTCAATCTCTCCACCTTCCTCCTTATCTCTCTAATTTTAAGCTCCATCACACATCTCTATCACCTATCTCACTTCTCTCTTTCCCCTTCCCTCTCTACTCTCTTTCTCTCTATCTCACCCCTCTCTCCCTACCTATTCCTCCCTCCTCTCTCTTATCTCTCACCTCTCTCTCTCCATCCCTACCTCTTCCTCCCTCTCTCCTTCCCTCTATTTTTCTCTTTATCTCCTCCTCCCTCTATCTACCTAGACCTCT